>OX465257.1:6631450-6886450 GCA_949987775.1 Aproaerema taeniolella
TTGATCGGTGGGTCCTGGGTTCGATCCCCATTTGTGTAAAAAGCAGATGTTTGTTCTCGGGTCATGGGTGTTTGTGTTTGTCTTTATTGTGTTTTCCAAGGGACCCACGACACAAGGGAAAACCTTAGTGGCGGCCTTTGAGTGTGTAGCGTTTATTATTACGTTTTATTATTGTAAAAAAATTAGTCATCTACCCTATTCTTTCGTTCATATAATTTAGTATGTACACTGATGATGTCCTCCACGACGTGTCCGTCGACGGCGACACCTGTTAGCGCCTGGCGTGTGCTCGGATGTGACTGGCAAAGCCAAATTTGATTTTGAATGTTCGGTCGCAGAGAGGGCAGTGAAGCTGTCCACTGGAGTCGTAAGTATAATTGTAAGTCGGCTTGGGACGTGTCTTCCCAAGTGGCGTTTCGCAATTAGATCTTGAATTCGGGTAAGTACGTTCAAAATTCTTAGCCCCAGTCTTGATAGTATTTTGCTACTCTGGCTTACGCTTTGCCGACTCTTGCCACGAATCAGCAGGAATCTTATAGGCCGTAAGATGACGCTTTAATACATCCTTATAGCTTACCGTAGCACACCATCCTCCTACTATTACGTTCAGCTACTAACTGACGTATTAGAGCTAGATTGGAGCTCACGTCTTCCAAGACCACTTAGGCAAGCATAATGTATCATGACAGCGAACTCATTAAATCTCACTTAATATTACTTGTGTGAAAGTTCGATTTTTGGATGGATGTTTGTTACTCAATTAAGCCAGAAAGGTTGAATGGATACGGATGAGATTTCGCATAGATATAGATAAAAGTCTGAAATAACATATAGACTTCATATTTTTTCTACAAGAATTACACGCGTTGTTACGAATTAGGAAAAATTTTACGACCACTAGCACGCTCGCGCTAGTAAGAATCCCTAGGTTTTCAATACATATTTGTTTATAAACAAATAAACTATTACAATAAATTTAAAATTTAACATTGACTAGGAAATCCATCACTTTGTTGTACTTCAAAATTTAACATTCACTTTGTTGTAATCATGCCTTTGTACTTTGTTGTAATCATGCCAATCGTAGATCGTAAACCATTTTTTTGTAGAATTGGCATATGCGCCCTACTGCTGTAAACAGTATATCGATCGATATTTCTTAAAGATTTTAATAGAACAGGTATTTTAGTAAAATAATACAAAGAGTTTTGTGGTTGCGGTAATTTGTCAATAAGATGGAAGAACTTTTTAACTTGACTGTTGTAGTTAATGATTACATTTTTATTTAAAGCACTAAAGGTGAATAAATTCACTAATGGATAATGATATCAGGATATGTTTAAAGCAATATTAGGTCAGATGGTCATGTTTATTGTTAAAAATCAATAAATTCTATTATTTTAAGTGAAGTAATACTTGGCTATTCATCTAATATCCTGTACCACGACACATGACAACGGTAATAAACGCTATAACATCAATAAACAATAATACACTGACTTTAAAATGTTATTGAGCACAAGTAATGTGTTTTAGGTTCCAGGAATCACTTCACAGAAATTTCTAATACTCTAAGTCATCGCAAAACATTTTTTTTTCTGTGGTCGCGTCGCTAGGGACAGTTCCACAGTTTCTGCCTGTCAACCGATAAAATGGCAGGACGAATAACTTAGAAAATAATTTAATAATTTTTAAACCTACTTAAAAAAAAGGAGGAGGTTCTTAAAACGACTGCACTTTTTGTGCACTTGTTTGTTACGCAATACTCCGTCATTGTCAGCCGATTTTCAAAATATTTTTTTGTTCAAAAGAAATTTGCCTTGTGGTGATCGGTTAAGAATAACACTACCCCATCTCTTTCCGTGGGTGTCGTAAGAGGCGACTAAGGAAACACAAATGAGACCTGCCTCCTAGTAATCCATCCCAGGCAACGACACTTTTCATTTTTTTTCTGAATCTGAGGTGTCGTCCTATGGTCTCATGCGGTGTGGTAGGCTCTGTAAAGGGCCGTCTGGTTCGCGACCACCCTCCTACCGAAGTCCGACGCCAAACAGCTTGCTGTGTTCCGTCGGTGCGTGGGAGTACCAGTGCCTTTACAGGCTTTTTCTGGGTTAACTCGCTCCATCGTCGACCTCATCTTTGACCTTGATGGTCAAGATTGAGGTCAAGAGTTAACCCATCTTATAATAAAAAAAATAATAAAAAATTACCCTGAGAATTTTTTTCCAAATTGATTCAACGCTCTTTGAAAAAAATAACGATAATTTTCCACGTTAAAAACGTGTCACCGTCTTCAATCCCAATAATAATTCACACAAAGTGGATAAATAGTGTCAAAAAAGGAATACATTTATGAAGTTCCAATAGTTTCAAGATTGTGTAGGGGTAAATTCTTTGAAGAAGTCTTATAACTACCATCTATCTGCCTACTAAATTCAAGCTATGAGCAAAAAATTTAAAAATGAACCCCCCGCATCATAATCAAGACTTCATTAAGTGACATTTACGAGGGCTAACCCTTCATAATCCTGCAACTTTTGAAACTACATGATTTATTTCCTCAGTTTTCCTATTTCTCGCGGATTACATGACTATTAGCAGAAAATGTCATTTATTTTATTTAGATGATATTTTAGTTTGTAAGTATTTTTTTGTTTTCGTTTATTTTTTTAAAAGCGCTGAATCATTTTTAATAAAATTAATATGAGACCACTTTAGGAGTATACTCTTTCGTACAAAATAAGAATTTTGAAAATCGGCCAACAGTTAGCGGAGTTATCGCGTAACAAACATACAAAAAAAATACAGTCTAATTGAGAACCTCCTCCTTTTTTGAAGTCGGTTGAAAAAAAATTGATGACGTTTTGGTATGTGGTTATCTTCTGATAGGCTTTGTTGAGATTAACGTCGGTTGATTCTTAAGTTTTTAACGTAGACAATAATTAGTTTGCGAAAATTTATGGGGTAATTCTACCCACGACACCGAACAACTTTCCCCTTGTGAAATTCTCAGAGAAAGAATAGACTTCTTATGTAAAAGCCAAAAGCATATCGCTGCATCATTCTCAATTTAAAAAATAATAATAATAGATAAATAAAAACTCAAGAAAGTATGTTGTTGAATTTTTAATTTCTATTTACAAACTTAGTCTATACTTAGTCTACCTACCTATTTAATTTTTAACTTTTTCAAGAACTGGTACAGATCAACTGTTGATTATTTTAAAGCTAGACAAAACAATATGTTAGGACTAGACAAAACAATATGTTAGCCATTACTAAGATAGATATAGTTCTGAAATGCAAGGAATGGGATCGACATAGACTGACCACCTGACTTTTTTATTGTTTTTCTCATAATGGATGGGACCACGTGACCCTTGGATACGCACGATACTTGAAGGCACGATAGCTTAGTTGTTAAGAACACACATCTTATCCTGGAGTCGTGGATTTAAGTCCCATTCGCGCCGAACATTTTTTCTCTCCTTAAAATTATAAAACTAGAAGAATATTACAATTTACATAGAAACCAACAATAAGCGCTTTATAATGTAGAATAACTTAAACCTATTGACGAAGGAAATGACTAATAATCGTAAGCACATGCTTAGTAATACTGATATTAACTACAACTTTATAGATTAACTTAACTACATTCTACATTAATTTTTAGTTTACATTTTACGTAGCAATTTAATGTTGTCACTTTTTAGAAATTACCTTCTTAGGTTACATGATTATGATACTTTACTGTCAATTCTGCAGGATAACAAATTTAATTAGTATATAACTAAAGGATATAATTTCTCTTAGCATTAATGTAAAAAGGTTCTGATTGAAAAGAGTGATTCAAGGATTCAACCGACGAAGAATTTCGCATAGGCAACAAAGATTGAGATTCTTCTTTAATTTGAGGATCTAATGAATGAACTGAAATAGGTGGATTGTCATAAAGAGGAATAACACCATGCTCTGGTAAAGTATCATAAAAAGATGAATCGTCATCTTTAGGTGGAGGGCTATCGTATATAGGATTTCCTTCCGCAGCACTATGATCCGTCTCGTGTTCAACAGCTGTTTCAATCTGAGCTAGATTTTTGCTACTACTTGCTTTATGAACTTCATCTTTGCTACTTTGTTTCAAAGTTTCTTTTACACTTGTCAATTCTTTCGAGTATTTACTGTCAGTGTCATCATTTTCCTTGCAATCATTATATTGAAGTTTGTCGTACATTTCTAGTAGTTCCGGTGTTGATGTAGACTTTTCTCTTGCTATTTTTTTGACTGCACTCGGTGGTCTTTTAAACGAATGTATGTCATTATTTAACTCACTTAGATCTTTTGAGCTAGTACTATTCTTGTTGCTGAAGGGCCGCTTTTTTTCTAAAACCTTACGACAGATTTCTCCCATTTTCTCACGGTCAATCACATTCGAATATGACTGATGATATGATTTAAGGGAGGGGAGTTTACAATCTGGAGGACTAAGCGATTGTGAAGGACTAATTTTCTTATCATTCCCACTGTGTCTATAAAATGAGTCTTCAATTCTTATATCTTCACAGTTTGAAGGAGTAATTCTTTGTAAAGATTTTGTGCAGTTTACTGCGTCATTTGCCGAGGTTTGCCTGTTATAAAAGTAATCCGGCCTTTGTTCTGACCTACAGTTTTTTTTAAACTTGTAAATCAAGTAAGCCAGATATGCAATTATTATGATAAGAAGAATCAAGATACATCCCATCACATATACTGCATATGAAGGTAAAGATATCATATCTGCAAAAAAAAAAACGATGATACGACATTTGACAATCACAACTTTTAGGGATATCTGCAGCTGTGACTGTGATATAATTACAGCCTACATCTTTACTCATTCGTTTTGCGTAAGAAATGATACAAATCAAACTCATTAATTATAGTTTCATGCCACAAACAGCGGATTTTCCAAGCTTGATATTTTCACGTAAATACACTGTTACGAACGCAACATGTGTTTCCCTTACTATACAAAAAAATCTTTATAACCTAATATAAAAAACATAGCTGTACTGACCAAAAATAGTGTAAACCACTGTAAACCACTTAAAAAGAGCTAAGAACTATGACAGATAAGTGTTTTAAACCGACATTGAAATTATTATAAAACATTTTTATTTATCTGAGAATGAAAAAAAGTGGAAGTAAGTACTAGCATAGGTTTACCAATTTAATGACCCCCCGACATTTTATCACTTACCTATGACTCTTAAACGGCTGAGCCAATATGGCTTATAACCATTTCTATAACGTCAGTTTTCAAACAAAAAAAAACCTTATCGAAATCGGTCCATTCGTTTGGGAGCTACGATGCCACAGACAGAAATACAGACACACAGATACACACGTCAAACTTATTACAACTCTCTTTTTTGTCAGGGGTTACAAATAAGACAAAAAAGACTTACTGCACAGTGATGTGATTTTACTGGGATGTGGGAACTGTTGTGGTTTGTCAGTTGACTTCAGTAGTTTGGACGTAATCGGTCGTTGGAGAGCATAGTCCCGTTTCGGTTTATTTGATAACAGTGGTAATGGCAGCCAAGTGGGCGGAGAGGACAGAAAATACCCGTCGACTACGATATCTGTGGTAAAAAAAAAGAATTTATTAAAAGCTATTAAGTTTTTATTGGGTGATTTTAAATTAGTGCAAATAAAGGATGTGATCCAGTCCACGAAACTGAACAACTTTCTCCAAAAAATATAGGACGAAATATAAAAAAAAACGTTCATAGGTTCCTTGTAATTGGTCCAACATATTACGAGCATCTACCTGCAACTCTAAAAGACCTGACCGATGACGAAACATTTTGTCGCCGACTAAAGTGCCTTCTTAGGAAAAAGGAGCTTTACTCAGTAGATGAGTATAATCCCTCATTATTTTAAATTTATTATTATTATTGACCATCTTGACATTTGATAGTTTTATTTTGTTATATTCTATTTCTTTAATTTTGACATTTGATAGTTTTATTTTTTTATTTTTTATTTTATTATTTAATTTTTTTGACATTTTTGTATTAATCTGTGACATATTATTGACTGAAAACATCTACTTAATGTAGATGAATGTTATTATTATACTTTTTATATTAATTATTGTAATTGTGACGATCACATTACATTATACTTTGACATTGCTTTAGACATAATATTGTAACTGAAATTGATAATGTGAAATAAATGAATCTAATCTAATCTAATCTTGGGGAAAGTTGTTCAGTTTAATTAGGAGAATCACCCCTAAAGTTTCGCTGACTAATTTAAAGTTACCCCATGTACTAAACTTAAAATAATAAAAATAATGTTTATTTTCTCAAATACAGTAAAGGTTATACACACTTATATACGGAAACATTTTTGTGTGAGACTGGAGTCCCCCAACTCCTGGAGCAATCAAAAACAAGCTCAATTTCAATAAGTTTACAATACTGAGATCATATCTGTTAAGATACTGGGTACCTACTGAGATGATTTTTTTTTCTACGATGAAGACTTTTTCACCTGAGCTGATTTGTTTGCATATTAATTTAATTATTTAAAAAAAATGTAAACAAAAAATTTGCTGGGAGGGGTTTGTAACATCTTAGTGCTCCAAAACCATCATCCTCACCTACTAGCGGTGCACCACTGATCAATGGGCGAGGCTCTGACGTATTACAGTATTTACAATCCGTAAAAGGTTTATCTACTGGATATATATTTTTTTTATAATAAAGATATTAGCATCCACAGACTTGATGTCCGTCTACAGTCTACTGGATATTGGTGACTTTGCTATTCTGCATATAATTTAATTGTCATTAAAATACTCGGACATTGGAAAAACACGGTTGTGGACGCCATTTTTTAAATAATTGCATTAACTTTTTAAAATAATTGCATTAACTTAGAGGCTTAAATATGACAGGCACTAACGAAATGTGTCCATATGAGACGGGTCGTAAGTAAGAATTTTTTTACCTTTCATATTAATTTAAAAATATTAAGAGGTTAGCGAAAAAAAAAATCTTAAAATCATTCCATAAAAAACCAGAAAATATTTTACATCATCACAACAATATCAAACACTCACTGATCACTTTCAAATCTTCGAATAAAAACTAGGGATATTAAAAACTTTTAAGAATTTTGACACTATTTTAGTCTTCTCTTTATCCTATAAAACACCGTCTCAGCTAATTTTAATGAAAATTTCGATACACAAGAGCATTCTTTATAAAAATTTGCACCAAGAAATCACTCAATCGAAAACTTTTCATTGTCACTTACGAATGTAATTCGTAAAGCACACAATTAAATGAGAACCTGTATTCAAACAACTTTGAAAAAAAAAACAACGGGTTGCACTACGGTAGTGCCGGCAGAAGTGAAAACTTGAACATATATTACCTCCTTGCGGTCTACTCTCCCTTCGTTTTACGAATTTTCGATCAGGTCACCTGTCCTGATGCAATTTAAAAATTTTTTACCCATACTTCAAAGTGCACAACGCCGCTAAAGAAGTTTTCACTTCAAAATTGCCTTTTTGTTTCAGTCCAGATAAACAGATCATAAGCAGTACAAAAGAAGAAGTGAACTTGATTTAGGAACATTTTAAAAGTTTTAAAAGGCCCCTTTTATAAAGTTACAGTAAGAAATGATTATCATAAGAAATAAATAATCCCGGGCATCTTTTAGTATAGTATACAATAATTAATTCACAAATTGCTACCTGTAATGTCTCTTAGGAACTCAATATTATATTTTGTCACTTAAACAAATCACTTTACTGCGGGTATTGATATAAGTTTATTATTGACTTATAATAATTAAATTGTTTCAGTGTAACCGACTAATCTAGACCTAGACGTAGTAGTAAGTAATATTACAGGATAAATATTTATAATTGTTGTATTTTCCTGCAGTATGAACTATAAGGATGTAGCAGTTTGTTATTTTTAGTTTGTCACAATGTGAATTTACTTTCGTGTAATGATTTGTTAAATATTTAAAGGGTTTTGATTAATTTATGTGTTTTAGACTATGTTTTCTTTACAATGGTCATGATGAGAGTGACTTTACAAAAACCCTAACTAAATAAAGTTTGATAAAAAAAACTTGTTACAGATAAAAGCTTGAATTGTAGAAATAATCAGTACCTATAATACTTATAATAGTAATGAATTAATCTAAAAATTTGCCAATTACAGACTTTTTAATGTTTAATTATAAATTCAAGGAACAGTCGCTTAACATTTTATATTGTCAATGTCAACACAGCAACTTTTGTTTGCAGGTAACAAAGAAACTGTGTCGTAAATTGTAGCCTAGTCTTCATAAACAGGCAACACTGTTAGTTATAAATACTAATTTAGGAACAAAGTTTAACGTCCCAAATGTAGAGCAGTGGAGTAAAACAGAGTTAGTTCATACTTTCACAGCGCATTACAAAACGAGTTGGACTTACTCTTGCAATTTTCTGCAACGTGCAGTAGAAACTACTGTAAGAATTAAAACTGATTTATTTAAAGAACCTTGTTTTAAACCCCGACAAAATACGGGTGTTGTAAGTTTGAAATGTGTATCTGTGTGTCTGTCTGTGGCATCGTAACTCCTAAATGAATGAACCGATTTCGATGCGGTTTTTTTGGTTCTTAGCTTTATTTAATCAAAATTGATTCAGCCTTTTAATGTCTTATGCAATAAATGTCGGAGATGATAAAACATTTTTTATTTTAGAGTTATTGCACGTGTTGTTTGTATTATGTGGCCAATGGTTGACAGTGCGATTACATGAATCGATAAATACAGGGTGTCTTTTTAATCAGTACGCAAATTTTGTGATAGAACGTTAATTGGTAAGGAAGAAAAAACAGTGTTTTTTTTTTCAAAAAATTTCAGGTTCTGATACCCCTTTTTAACGTCTTTGAGGATAAAATTTGTAAAACGCAGAAAATTGAGTTGAAGTACTATCACCAAGTTTTAAGTCAGTTGGACGATGTTATTTTTTTCCATACAAACTATCTAGCTTGAAATTTTTATATGAAACGATATAAAACAAAAAATACGGGTCTCTTAAATTTTCATAAAGTTAACGTACAACAAATTTTAGTACTGATTAAATAATAACGTGGTAATGTATTGGGGGTAGCCAAAACATCTTAGGGCTCCAAAGTCGTTATACTCCGTTAATGGAAATATCACGAATGTGGATGCAATTATTACAAATATTGAATTGAAGGGAATTGAATATTAAATGTCATAAATCATGTCAAGTTTTTTTTTATAGTGTAGGTATGTGCATATAGCTTGATAGATAAGTAGTCACGGACCATACTATAAGTTAAATAATATGAATAAAATATAATTTGCTTGGATTGTTTGCTATTGTGGACCTCTGAACAATGGGAACGTGTGTCATAACCGGGAAAAATGCGGTTAGCACTTAGCAACCTGGTGTACTAGAGACTTCAAACTCGAGAAGAAATTAAGTTGACTTGTAGAACAACTATATTTATGGGTAATTTAATGTGCAGTAAATCAGTTAACAAACAGTTTTTATTTTAAAACCCCGTCAAAAAAAGAGGGGTGTCATAAATTTGACGTATGTATCTACGAGTCTGTGTATCTGTGTATTTGCGCATCTGTATGTCTGTGTATCTGTCTGTGGCATCGTAGCTCTTAAATGAATGGTCCGATTTCGATGCATTTTTTTCTGTTGAAAGCTGACGTAATCAGGATGGTTCTTAGCTATACAGGGCTTTCATTTAGGTATCTCCCTTTCAACCTCTCGGGTGGTTAATCAGTCCATGAAACTGAACAATTTTCCCAAGGAACATAGGTCAAAATACGAAAAAAAAATTTGAGTTACCATACAAACTTCATCAGCTTATAGCGCATTTTGTATGGGAGATCAATTTTTTTTTTTTTTTGACCTATGTTCCTTGGGGAAGTTGTTCAGTTTCATGGACTGATTAACCACCCGAAAGGTTGAAAGAGAGATACCTAAAGCCCTGTATACCGTATTTTTAGCTAAATCTGATCTAAATTGGTTCAACCGTTTAAGGTTTATAAGCGACTAGCATTCCGCTTGGGACTTCGTTTCCGTGGTAATTCGAAAAAAATATGTAGCCTATGTTACTTCGGGATTATGTAGCATCCTAATGGTAAAATAATTTTTGAAATCGGTCCAGTGATTTTAAGTTTATTCGTTACATACAAAAATACAAATCTTTCCAAAGATAAATGCTGGGGCTATACAACATTTTTAATTTTAGTGTTACTTCAAAAAAAAATGTTTTATAAAGATTGGTTCAAATTATGACGTAGTGAATTTAAGGAGATGTTCTGCGCTCACTTGACAAGAGTACGTGCCATGTCAGGTGCTCATGTCAGTACGAACCAAAATACTTACGCGGTAAAGTTATGAAAACCCTCGAAAAAGCATTTGACTAAATGCTCTCCGTTTTTAACGTGTTTATCTGTTTGTCTGTCTGTAGTATCGTAGCTTCAGTCTTCTTTCGTTTCTCACAAGGGTTAGCTTTGTACGTTTTGATGTGTGTTTTTACTCACCTTTTGTTTCTACCTCTGTTTATGTGCAAAAAGTGTTAACATACATGAGACCTGCCTCCTATTAATCCATCCTAGGCAACGACACCTCAAATTGTTCTAAATCTGAGGTGGCGTCCTATGGTCTCATGCGGTGTGGTAGGCTCTGTATAGGGCCATCTGGTTCGCGACCACCCTCCTACCGAAGTCCAACGCCAAAAAGCTTGCTGTGTTCCGTCGGGTGCGTTTCTGGGTTAACTCGCTCCATCGTCGACCTTGGTCAAGGTTGAGGTCAAGAGTTAAGCCATCTTATAAATATAATAATAATACATGAGAATGTTATGAAAGCGAACAACTTTAATCGTATTAAATCTTGTAAATTGTGTCAACGACCATTGTTCATTGAACCACTAGTTAAAAGCAATCAATCGGTATTTCTCTTAACAGTTTTAATTTAATAAAAATGTGTATTTCAATTATACGTTCGTTATGCGTGATATGAGCAACTGCAACAAAATATTATGACGTATCATGTGTAATAATCGCGCCAGGTACTACCTCGTGGGTGGCAATTGAAAATCAGTGTTTTGCCACTTACGGTAAAACTTTATACTAAGCTGCAACCTCACACTTACTTTGCCATGATTATTATGTATATTATATTTCTCTTTACTGGGTGAAAAAGAACCTCCTAGCTATATTCAAAATCCTGAACCAGTATCACTCAAAGAACACATTTATGAAAAAAAAATTTTTTTTCAATAAATAAAATAAAATCATTTATTTTCAGGCAACTAGGCCCATAGATAAATTACAGACTAACATACATATAAAATATGGGAATAGTTCATTTTTTGCCTAAACGACATTACTCCTACACCAGGCACGCGAGGCGTGCGGGTAGCGCTCGGGGGGGCGCCCGAGTGGTGTCTATGTTTAGGAAAAAAAAAATCCCCCCCCAACAATAAAAAAAAAAAACAAAAAAAAATTAAAGTGTTCAGTAAGTGATACTGGTTCAGGATTTTCAATAAAGCTAGGAGGTTCTTTTTCAACCTGTATTGTTATGTTCTGTCTCTGTTCTTATCTTATCTGTTACTTTCTTTGCTATTTGTTTATTTGTTCCTTATTTCCTTGTTTGTTGTATTGTTAAACTTTATTGTTGCTTTCGTGATTGTCTCTTTCTGTGCTATCTTTTTGTAAGTCTGTACTGAATTGGAAATAAACATTCTATCTATCTATCTATGAGCAACTGCAACAAAACTGCAAAGCTTCATAAAGGCGCGTCATGCATAAAATGAGTAATTGCAATAAAACTGCTCTGCATTACAAGGGCGCGTCATGTGTTATATGAGCAACTGCAATAAAACTGTGCACTGCATTATGAAGACGCGTCAGTATAACATCGTATGACTAACTGCAAAGAAACTGCATACATTACAAGGGCAGTTGTTCAGTCTTCCGGTGATTACCCAAAATGGCAACACCTGTAACTATTTTGTATTTGGCGTGACAAAACGCGGATTAGTATCGTGAAATCCCTCTATCCAACTAGTTCAGCGGGCCAATTCTATTGAAAACTAGTCCTGCGCTGCAGGGCAACGTGTATGAAATTGTAAAATTCGTTGATATATTTTTTATGCATCGAAATCACCTGGTTTTAAATTTAAAATACTTAGTTTTATAGGCTAAATTACGTTATTTCGAGCCTGTAAAAAATGTCTGTGTCCCTTCAAAAATGACAGCCCATCTTATTTTTACTATGTCTATGTGACAGCCGCAAGCGCGAAGTTGTTGTTTTGTAATATAATTGGCCTGCAGTTTTACAGTTCAGTTGGCTGGACTAGAGATACTTACTTTTTTGTTGATAATAATAATAATACATGGTTTCGCCCCTGGTTTCACGATGAGCATCTACCACTGATAGCCTGAATGAAATAAATAAAGAGTTAAACCCACAATTTTTTTTATATAATAAAAAATATTAATGTATACAGGGCTTTAGGTACCTAAATCTCTTTCAACCTCTCGGGTGGTTAATCAGTCCATGAAACTGAACAACTTCCCCGAGGAACATAGGTCAAAATCAGAAAAAAATGAGTTCCCGCACAAAACAAACTTCATCAGCATATAGCGCATTTAGTAAGATCAACACTTTTTTTTCGTAGTTTGACCTATGTTCCTTGGGGAAGTTATTCAGTTTCATGGATTGATTTAGCTCCTGAGAGGTTGAAAGAGATACCTAAAGCCCTGTATGTATATGCTATCTATAAAATAACATTTAAAAATAAAAACTTTTAGATCTATTATAACTGGAAATTTATTCGTTCAGATATGAACATCATAAATTCGAATCGTAAAAATATTCTCGAGAGTGCATTAGAGCTTATAGCACTTGAACAAATATTTATTCAGAAAATATATTTTGGATTTCACCAGCATTTCGGATTCAGTTTGGCTTTAACAAATTAGATGACCTTAAATTAGCTAACGAAACTTTAGGGGGTGTTACTCACTATTAAACTGAACAACTTTCCCCCGGGAACCTATATGAAATTCTTAAAAAAAACAACGGGTTGCACTCCGGGAGTGTCGGCGGAAGTGAAAACTTGAACATTATTACTTCCTTGCAGTCTACTCTCCCTCCGTCTTACGAATTTATCAGGTCACGTGTCCTGATGCGAGTTTAACAATTTTTACCCATACTTCAAAGTGCACAACGCCGCTGAAGAAGTTTTCACTCCAAAAATTTTGACTTCCCATATAAATGCAAATCGGCGAATCGCACAAGTTGTATGGAGAGGCGCAAAATTTATGGTTTCTTGGGAAAGCTTGTTGAATTTCATAGGGAGATTCAACCCGTAAAGTTTCACTAACTAATTTAAACCTTAAACAAGATTACTAGAAATATGTCACGATCCTTTCAAAAGTTAACTTTTTCTCCGTGTAACTAGAAGAAAACAAATGAAGAAGTGTTGGAATTAGTGAAGAAAAAACGATGTTTGTTGAGAATTAACGCGAACAGAAGATGAAAGATGATTGGGCATTTGATACGAAACGACCACTTTATAAAAAATATCAAAGAGGCAGGGGTGGACCTAGGCGGAGTTATTTCGAGCAAACAAAAGAAATGGTTGAGGTCATGTCGTATCGAGAAGTCTTATCACTAGCGGAGGATAGAGGTGTGTGGCGTTTACTCCACCGATAAGATTTAAGATGAAAACCTACCCATATCAGAACTGATAGCTAATAACCCCACTGCAACCACTTCTTAAAGAGATTGTGACATGTTTCATGTACTCAAATTATCACGAACTTGATTAATCAGCCAAATTAAGTGTGCTGACACTGAAAAGGGTGCAAAGAGTTTGACTTGTCTCTTTATTAGGGCAACGCACACTGTGTTCACTAATGAAAACAAATTGTGTTCGTACATATACAGGAACACTTACGAAGCAGAGACAGGTCTTTATTCTGGGGTCCCATTGAATTTTCATAAAGCATTTGTTTTTCTTTTCATCCGACGCCAGCAGTAATTAAGTGTCATCCAAGTCAAGTTTTTTATTTTTTTATTTTATCCCTTTCGGGAAAGGCAAAGAAGTCTATATTCATAGAGCCATTCTTCTGAATAAGCTCCTGAAGTTAATTGTAAACAGATAGTGTTTGTTTATGGAGAACTTTGGCGGTGGGTAGCACTGCTGCGGGATCTTAGTCGTAACCAAACGGAGCGGATACACTGTCTAACTTGATTTCTTTCATCACCACACTATTTTAAGTTAGTTTACTGCACAAAATACTATCAGTCTCTTACATTAAATGACTTTTTCATGTAGAAAAAAAAATCTGCACAACAACCACCAAAGCCGAGTTCCCGCTAAATAAACTCCTCTATAAAAAGATAAAAACTCCAAACTATACTAAAACAGCATTCCATTGTTGAAAAAAAAAAACAAAAAAGTGTTCTCTCGTTCCAATTTTCAAATACATAGTTCTTTCCAGCGAAAAAATTTCAAAGATATTTTTAAAAAGTTTTTCTTAAGGCTCGAAGCAAGTAACAAAGCAAGTTCTGAATTCTCATCGGAGCTTGTAAGAACGAGGAAATCTTTTCATGATAATAACAAAGCAGAGAGGCGTACTGATTATTTTCAGTATTTCTAGACTATTTTTTCTTAGAAAAAAAAATTAAACCGACTCCAAAAAAGAGAAAAATACAGACAACATCATTGAATGTGCTATGTTAGTACCTACTGATATGTTTTAAGTCAGTGACTTCAAACAGATCGGTAGGAACTATGTAGCACATTCAATGATTGTTGTCTTTATTTTTCGCTTTTTACATAAAAAAGATACATACAGTCGAACAAAGAACCGCCTCCTATTTGAAGTCGGTCAAAAAGAACTGTTTTTTTTTCTAAAGGGTAGAAAAACCTATTAAACAATTCATGCACCGGAAAACCCGCAGCTTAAATTACACACACCTAAACAAGAGAACTCAAATAAATTATGTTTCAAAACAAGGGACGTAAATAATATACTTTAAATTAGATAACTTAGGAAAATGCAATTACAGTTAAAAGGTCGTATAATACGAGGGTAATTATTTAAAATGTTATCTGCCCTTTTTCACAAAAAAACATAAAACAGAGTCTCATTTTTCAAATACGTAACAAATTTTTGCAAAATAATAAGAATCTTCAGAGGAAATCTAAATTTTCTAAATATGCAAAAAAAAACAACCATTACTCATGTCGTTTGTTCTTCACGTCAAAATTGATCAACGTGATTTTTTGCACAGAGATAGTTGGAGGGTTGGAAAGTAACATAGGCTACTCTTTCACGTGAACTAAGTGGCGGACAGAAAACTACTTTTAAAATAAAAATAAAAATATAACTGAATTCACGAAAATCGAACATTAAAACTTTTCCTACCCTCACTGCTTATGTGTTCATAATCTGACCAACTTTGCGTAACCCTAATCCCGAATAAGTTGTGCGTATCCCTTCTAATGTTGTAGTTTTGAAGCCACATTATGGCTTCTGACATGATTCAACTTCAACAGCCTGGAGTGACAGTTTCACCACCTCTTTATTTAATTGGCAGTTTCTAAAGTGCCCCTCAAAGCCAGAAAACGGTATCGATAAAAGTACTTGTGGGGAAATGCTTGTACAGACATCAGCACATCGGATTACCAATTTGCACTATAAAAGCCTGCTCTATTATGAGTGAAATATAGGTTACGTCCAAGGTCAACACGTATAGTCTGGTTTGCCGTTGTATGTACTTACGTACATACGAGCGAGGTTGAACATTTAATTGGCGACGCGAAGTTTTTTGAAGTGAAAACTTCTTTAGCGGCGTTGTGCACTTTTTGGATGGGTAAAAAATGTTAAACTGGCGTCAGGGTCACGTGAACCTGATCGAAAATTCGTAAGACGGAGGGTGAAGTGAAAACTTCTTAGACCGCAAGTTCAAGTTTTCACTTCTGCCGGCACTATGTCAATAGGAAATATGAGTCCATCATGTTTCTGTCTTTCAGCATCACCATTTTTCTTTCTTTGATGCTTTAATTCGATGTTTTTGTTCTCCTCAAAAAAGTAGAGCCTTAACGTACCTAATTGTTGTGTTTGTAATCGTGATGGTTATATGAATTGGGTTACTATAAATATAAAATATAAAGCACGGGCCTCCCTTCAAAACAGTGGAGGGGGTTTAAGCCATTGACAACCACGCCTCCAAAAAAAAATTTCTTGGACATGCGAATTTTATCACGATGTTTTTTTTTCACCGCTGAGCAAATGATAAATTAATAGGAATACTCAATACTCAATCATTTATTGCTTTCCATGGTTTTTACATAGGTGATAAACAAATAACATTTCTGAGAGCTCATGGACCCAGGCTGGGCACGCAATTTTATTTGAGAGAGGAGGACTCATGTCAAACATTTGCGGCTAAAACGAATAAAAAATATTGTCATAAAAAAGGGTTATAATTATTACTTATATTATGTCATGCGGTTAATATTCATCTCGTAAATGTTAATTAAAGTTATAAATAAAAATAAAAAGAAAGCAGTATTAGTAGGCAATAATTAAATGTCCTAGGAAATCCGTATATAGATGCGAAAAGACGAATTTAGTGGTAGAGGCCCGAACCAGGAACCCACAACTTCCCTATTACAAGACTGATTCTTTAACTGAGTTATCACCGCTCTTAGTCTAAGTCAGTTTTGGATTATAAATAAGTTGCCGAAATTAAGGATATGCCAATTTTATGGCCTGTTTAGTTCTCCCATAAAACTGAAGGTAGAATTTAGTTCTACCTACAATTAAATTCGTTAAAGACCTATTAAGGTAATATGTATACAGCACCCGAAAGCCTAAACAAATAATTCAATAAGACAAAATACGGACTTAATCATCATCTATTTAGTTTCTACTGAAAATGTACTTCGAACTTGAAGTTAGTACTTGCTTAAAATATCTTATTGTTTAGAATTTAAAGCACTTTTAACAAATGGTTGACGTCAGGGATTCGATAAGGGGTCTGGAGGAGAGCTCTCGTAAGGAAGCCTTTATGCAGCGGCGGGCGCTGCCGACAAACGATATCGATTGGAATTTATTGAAAAGATTTTTAGCCCTATTCAAAAAATTTTGTAAAAAATAGCATTCCGCCCGGGACCTCATTCCCGTGGAAATTCGGAAAAATAATATAGCCTATGATACTCAGGGATAATGGAGCATTTTAACCCGTCGTATGCTTGTTTACGCCGCGTGCGATACAAATCGCGTACACCATGTGTTCAAAAAGCACGCGAAGGTTTTTAATGAAATAATTTTTCGAACCGGGTCCAGAGTTTCGGAGCCTATTCAATGCAAACAAATAAAACCGCTAAACAGAGCATTACCAAAAAACAGATCACAACGATCGAAAGAGGTATTTTGTAAACCATTCTTGTAATATGATCAAAGTAGGTACTTAGCACTAACTCTTTCTTTTTTCCGTCTCTATACAGGGTGTAATTGACAGCTTAGCAAAAAAACCTGAATTCAGACCATCTTTCAAAATGATTTCCCAGTGGAAGTTTGCTCAGGAATAATTTCAAATTATTTTCTTGTTTTTTAATATTTTGGTTTTAAAATTAAAATTGTTTATTCGAATACATACCAAAAAAAAGATCACCAGCGTTAAACATGACAATCAGCAATGTACTTGTACACACGATAGAACATAAGGCTATACATGTTGACCTTGTCTCGCTCGTAATAAGGCCGGCTTTTATAGTGCAAATGGGTAACCTGACGTGAATAACCCATTTGTACAGTCAACAGCACATCAGGTTACCACATACTGTCAAATTTCCCCAATGGATAGTAAACTCTAATGATTGGAGATAACATTGAAAATCGATTGAAGAAATGTGACAGTTTTGGATAGCATGATGTGCCGTTGTCCCTGTATTATAAAAGCCGGGGAAGGGCGGTAGATTGAGTAGCGCTAGAGTAGGTAATTAACAAAAACTGCTTAACTTAACGTTTCCAGAAAAAAAAACTAGTAGCTGATCATATTAGTAATAGGAAATGTCTGGTCCAATGATTTGATAGGATTCCTTTTTTGAAATGTTTTATAACTATTGTTGTCTTATCAAACTACTTGTTTTGTTTTTTTTTTTTTTTTTTTTTTTGAATGACTATGCTGTTGGCCGCTGATGGCCTTGACAGCTTCACCGAGCAAGTGGTGAGCGCAGATGGCTCTCAACCCAAAATTTTAAGTAACAGGCCTAAGGGTGCCCCCTGTGGGGCTCGAACCTCGGCTTAGGGCGTTACTGCGAGGGAACCGTCGGACATACGTTTGTGGAGAGAAGCGGCCGGGTACGTACCGGTACCGCGAATCGGGGCGGAGGTGAGGAGGTATACGCGACGAAGGTCCTCGCCGGCGAGGACGGTATCTCGGTCTGTTTAGTGTACGGGACTCTGCGCGTTGTTGGTCGGCCTGAATAGCGAGGGTGATGGGATCGTCCGGGTCGTTGAGGACGTTCCTCGGACGGCGTTTGCCGGGGTTGTTGGGGACGGGGTCGTAAGTGGCCGCAGCCACCACCAGGGGATTGGGGTGGTGCGGGGCAGAATCAAAGAAGCGGGTGGAGGATTGCTTAAGGTACTGCGAGATGGTCGGCAGTCCTAAGTCTATATGCAAGTTCTCATTGCGCACAAACCACGGGGAACCCGTAGCCTTGCGCATGAACTTGTTCTGGATTATCTGAAGGAGATGGATATGACTAGGCGCCGCGTGTGCAAAGACAACGCCGGCGTACGTCATGATAGGGCGTATACAAGCTGTGTAAATCCTCACCTTATTTCTAAGGGACAATTTACTGTGCTTGTTGAGGAGACAGTGAAGACGGCCGAGCGCGAACGCAGCTCTGCCTCGCACTGTTTTGATGTGAGGGTAGAACGTGATTGCCTTGTCAAGGGTGACGCCCAGATAGCGGACTTTCCTTTCCCAAGGGATGGGTTGACCAAACATGGTGATGGGAATGGTTGGCATGGGTTGATGCCTACCAAAGAGCACCGCGGCGCTCTTAGTAGGGTTTACCTCAATACGCCATTTCCTGAACCACTCACCGATAGTATCGGCTGCGCGCTGCAGGATTCGGACGATTGGGCGGAGGCTGCGAGACGAACAGTACACTGCTGTGTCGTCCGCGAATAGAGCCGTTTGAGGTGAGTACTCAAACTTAGGAAAGTCGCTAGTGAATAGGGTATATAAGAGAGGAGAGAGGACGGAGCCCTGCGGGACTCCGGCTCTGATGGGGTGGGAGGACGAGAGACACCCCTCGATGCGGTAACGAAAGCTTCGACAGGAAAGGAAGTCTCGTATGATGAGCACGAGACGGTCTGGCACTTCTGCTGAGTAGAGCTTGTATAACAAGCCGTTGTGCCAGACCCTGTCGAAGGCTTTCGCCACATCAAAGAACAGTGTTCCCGTTTTGTGACGCCTATTGGCGCGTTCGAGCAAGTGCTCGACGAGGCGATGCACTTGCTGAACGCATGAGTGTTTGGCTCGAAAACCAAACTGCTCATTTGGGATGAGACTCCTGGACTCTGCAAAGTCTCTGAGTCGGGTGTAAATGATTCGCTCATATATCTTCCCCATTGTATTGAGGAGGCTTATAGGGCGATAGCTGGTAGGCTCAGACTTAGGTTTCCCGGGCTTGGGAATACCTATGACTATGGCTTCTTTCCAGGTTTGCGGAAAGATGCAATTACTCATGGCCGCGTTGAAAATAGCGGTGAGTAAGAGAACGAACCGGGCGGGGAAGTGTTTAATCACTTTGTTCGTGATGCCGTCTGAGCCTGGGGCTTTACGGGGGTGGAGATTTTTGACAATACCCGCGACCTCATCAGGGGTCACGGGGGCCAGAGGAGGATCGGACGGTGGTAGCGAGGTTCGGCGCTCGACCTCCTCGTTCACGTGGGCAAGGTGGACCGGGTCAACCGGGAAGGAGCTAGGGGAACATTGCGCCTCTAGACTGTCTGCCAGGCATTCAGATTTCTCCTCGTCTTCAAAGGCGGGAGGAAGGTTCGGACGGTTTAGAGGGGGCGTCGTGGAGACGGTGTCGGACTTAAGCTTTCTGGCCAGTTGCCAGAAAGCAAGGTGGGTCGGTTCCAGGCTACCTACAAACTCACCCCACTGCGTGTCCCGAAGCTCTTTCATGCGAGACTTTACATCAAGCTGCAAAGCCCGCATGCGAGCTCGGTTCGCTTCAGTGGGGTAGGAGTCGTAGGCGCGGATGGCCGCGTTCTTCTCCGTCAACAAGGCGCGCACATCCGAGGGCAGGTGCCAACGTCGATCGTTCGTCGCTGGCACCTGTCTCGAACAGTCGCTAACGACATTCTGTACGTGCCTTGTGAGGGAGTCGATGGCGTTTATAGTGTCCTGAGGGGAGACTATAACATCTGGGATAGAGTCCAATAGAGGAGAGGACACAGACTCGAGTTGGTCTCTGAGCCTGTCCCAGTCCACTATTGTCCTGGTGGGAGGGGGTTGACTAGGGTCAGAAGGACCCAGCCTCGGGGCAAATTCGACCACAACTGGTCGGTGATCAGAGTCCAGCTCGTGATGTACCTCTATAGAACACAGGCGCAAGCCTATGTTCTTCAGAAGCACAATGTCGAGGACGTCGGGACGTTGGTCTAGGACTCTGGGATAGTGAGTGGGTCGCATTGGGGCGATGATGTCGAAGGCTAGGGAGGTGGAAAGTCTCTCTAGCTCTTTGCCTCGTTGATTCGTAGCTACACTACACCAAGCTGGGTTCTTGGCATTTAGGTCTCCCGCCACAATGACGGATCCACCTAAATCCAAGAGGGCTTGCATGTCTCTACGAGTCAAGAATCTGGGGTTGTCGCCCGTAACGACGGGAGAGAGGTATGCCGACACGAGGGTGATGGGCTGATGGCCCGTCATGCCTAACCGACAGACAGAGGCTTCAATGTATTCCAGCTCTGGGGGGTCTAAAGGTATGCAGTACAGTGACCTTTTATAGTAAATGAGTGTACCTCCCTTAGCAGAGGGCCGATCATTACGAACTACATTGTAGTTCGCAATTTTGGGGTCTCTCTGACTGGGTTTAAGGAAGGTCTCTTGGATGAGAAGAACATCCAGTTGGTGGGTGCTGATGAAATGCGCGATTTCCTGTCGTTGTTTCGACATTCCATCGGCATTGAAGTAGCTTAGCCTTAGGGATCTGGGTTTGATTCTGCTCTTACCAGTGTTTGTATCCATTACGGATTTACCTTAAAGAGGGCGAGGGACTGGTCGAGCTTAGCGACCGCAAAGCAGGCCTCGAGCCTTGCCTGGGGGTTTGATTCCCCTTGGCGAATAAGGTTCGCGACCCTGCTGACCTCTCTCAGGTCAATGTGTTGGGCGAAGCGCGACACTAGCTCGAAATCGGCTAGAGCGGCGCTTTGGGACGGCGTTGAGGGAGCGGCTGGCCGAGAGGGCTCAGGCGCTTTAGGAGGCGTGGGCCTCGGGGCGGCGGGGGCCGAGGGAGGGCCGGGTTTGGGGCCTTGGGGGCTCCCTTGAAGGGGAGCGGCTCGCTTCGTCCAAGGCGCGGGCCATTGGGGAGCGAGGCGGACGGGGGATGCCTGAGGGGCGGGAGAAGGGCGAGGCTGAGCAGGACTCGCCTGAGGGGCAGGAGAGGGGCGAGGTCGAGCAACGCTCGCCTTGGGAGCCGCTCTTGAGCGTGGGGCCTCTCTGCGGCTGTGGCTGGCTTTGGGGGCCCTTGGGCACCCGCGGTAATTCGCGGGGTGTCCTGTTTCCCCGCACAGCACACAGCTCGGAGGCTCCGTGCACAGTGTACGGTCCTTTGGACGCTGGCATTCAGCTGTCGAGTGGTCACCTAGACACTTCACGCATCTGGGTTTCGCGTGACAGTTACGGGCGGCGTGCCCGTATAGCTGACAGCGGTGGCATTGTCCTGGGGGCCCTTTGCGGAGAGGGGGTTCTACTGTTATGCCAGATAGATGGCATACAGTTTTTATCTTAAAGATCTCCTTGCCCTCCTTGGTACTGTCGAGGATGACCAATACCATGTCATAAGGGCGTAGCCCCCGCGCCTGATGCATCCGGTGGGCTTCATGGACTGGAAGTCCTTGGGACTTAAGGTCCTCAAGGACGTCGGAGCATGAAAGCTCCTTGGGGATTCCGCGTATGACTACGCGGAGTGGACGTTCCTCCTTAAGGGAGTACGTGTGGAAGGAGACCCCCATGGACCTCATTAAAGAGGTCAATTGACGGAAATCCGTCGAAGTGGGGGTCTTGACGGCTATGCCCGTCGAGGTGGACGTGGCGGAGAGGAAGTTAATCTTCCTTGCCGCGCATAGTCGTGAGACTTCGTTCCACTTAGCTTTATCCTGTAAGTATACCGGAGGCGGCTTCGCGGTACGAAGGAAGGTCTCGGGGTTCGAGAGAGGGGGCGGGGGCGGGGGGGGCGTCGGGCGCGCCGCGGGGGACGCGGGCGACGCGAGAGGGTCAGGGGAAGCGGTGGCGGCGGCGCGCTCTTCCGCGATCTTGGATGCCTTTGCAGGCTTGGGGGCAGAGGCCTTGCGGCCTCGGGCTCGCTTGCCCTTCCTTGAGACGACCTCGTAGTCGTCCGAGGAAGAGTGGGCGGACTCGTAGCTGTCCTGAGCTACGTCCATATCGCTCTCAGCCCTCGAGCCGTGCGAGTCGCAAGACTCGGTCGGCGATCGAGAGCGAGTGCGCGAGCGAGTGCGCGAACGAGAGCGCGAACGAGAGCGCGAGCGCTCTGAGGAGGGCGCGCGAGGCGCGGAAGTGACTCGGCGGGTCGCCTGTTTCGCCAGGAAGGCGGCAATGACGGGCGGGGGGACTGGGGCGGTTGACGCCGCCGGGGTGGGGGGGGGAACCGCCTCGGGCTCCGGGAGGAACCCCCTGAGGCTCGGGCGCCGCTCCAGGAGCTGAGACAGTGCTCCGCACCGCTCAACCTCCGAGAGCAGGACCCTAACGATCCCCATCAAGTCTGGCTCGGCCATGGCGGCCGACCCAACAATTCCTAAACTGACGTAAACTCTATGTTGGTTCGCACGCGTCGCGTTCCACTCAGAAGAACCAACAAGAAACTGAGTGGCAGTCGCGCCTAATCTAACGGGAGAACCGACCCCGGGTTGGACGGGCCCGGGGTTAAAAACGGTGTGTCCCTCCCTACCTGGTGTAAGTAGGGAGGATGTGTACCTAAGGTGAGCCCTAAGCTTGTAAATCCACTGCAAATCTTAATGTGCAGTGGGCCCTACTACTCGTGCAATGGGTGCAGTTGCACCCGTGAGTAGAAAAAACGGGGAAGGGAAGTCTAGGGTCCAACTAGGGAAGCCCCCAAGGCCGGATGATCCTAAACTCTTCCGATCTTACTGCGTCGTCCTGAAGGGACTCCGCGAGTGCGTCGGGGCTGCACTCCGTTCAGCTTAGTTAGCACCGCTAGGTATCCACTGAACGACCCTAACTAGAGAGTTAAGGTTTTCGCAACGCGATCCTTGAAATAAGAATTTGCTCACGCGCCTTGAAAAAGGCACGGAAGCAACAGAATAACGGTTAGAAAACCGTTAGAGCGCGCGCGGCAGGGCGCGGCGGTCGGGCGGCGGCGCAGGTAGCTGCGGCCGAGCGGGCGAGCACTCTGAAACAGAATGAATCCGTTAGAGCGATCGTGGCAGAGCGCGAGACACGTCCGTGCGGTGTGAATGCGCGAACGCGACTCTATAGCAAGCCGTAATTTCTCAAACTACTTGTGCTTTACTTTGTAAATTATGTGCATAGTGTTGGAAATAGATGTAACTTTTATACAAGGAATTTTTTTTAAGATGTTCTTTTACTTACAAAAAATAAGTATCATGGGCACCTTTGCACCGGGGATGACAAGGGGCGGTCTGTTTGATTAGAGTTAGATTTGTGACGAGGATGTTTCCGATTTAGAATATGTTTTGTGACATTCATACCTAGTAGTAGGTAGATTCCCCATTTAAGTATTTCCTTAGCGGTCCCTTACACAGCACCCTGTACAACCTTGGGTAAGGCTTTACTTCTCTTGACCCGTATGAGAGTCAATTTATGTGTCAAGCATCACAAATGAGGGCATTTTGTGGGGAAATTGCTAGCTGAGAAAAATGATTTACGTTCTTACGAAGTAACTCTTTCACTTTTCTTACTAAATAAGCGTTATGGTAATATTATCTTGTCGGAGCTTTTAGAATAATGTCAACTCAGGACCTGTTCGCCGAATACCAAACCAGGAAAATTATTTTTGGGGAAAAATCTACCAAAAACGTGCCTTTTTCTGATTTTCCTTAGTTTTTTCTTAAAACTGAATCTTACTACCGCAGCGAGTTACAAAAACAAAAGTCTATCAAATAAGGCAAAGTACAGACAGCAGCACGTCAGGTTACCCATTTGTACTACGAAAGCCGACGCTATTATGAGCGAGATAAGGACGACATCAAGGTCAACATGTATAACCTGAAGAGCTGCCGTGCGTACCTATTCTTTCCAGACGACAATAACCTGACAAAGGTTAATAAAATTTCAGCAGATGTTTCGAATGAAATCAAGCAATTTACGAATATTAGCAAATTTTATTTTTTTAGCACCTTTCTTTCGTTTCTAATAAGTGATTATTGTATTGGGAAATGTATAAAATTCATTAATTTTACAAGCTATTTATTAACTTACAATGTATGTTAATATGTATGTTGTATGTTGTACGGTCATAAATAAACTCGCTATAATTAACTTTTCAAAGAATTTAGTCCGGTCAATCTAGACATTCAAAGATACCAGATACAAGCTGAAAGTTAGTAAAGTTTTTCAAAACATAATAATACATTAAATTTTAATGTTCCCCATTATTCCCGTATATGGAAAAAATTTTACTCAAGGTCAAAGGTAAAAAAAAACAACGGGTTGCACTCCGGGGGTGCTGGCAGAAGTGTAAACTTGAACATATTTATTACCTACTTCCTTGCGGTCTACTCTCCCTAGCTCCGTCTTACAAATTTTCGATCAGGTCAAGTGTTTAACATTTTTTACCCATCCCAAAAAGTGCACAACAAAGAAGTTTACACTCTCCCTCCGCTTTAAAAGCTATAAAAGCATACTCAAGATACATGAAGGGCTATAATTTTCAGACCAGTAAGTGCTAAACTTGAATTTTCAATTCTAGTCAACAAATTTTGTTTTACTTGAAATTTGTGAAAACGTGACGGAAACGAAAACGAAAATGCACTTTTCGCCTGCTTTTTGTATGAAAATGGTCAAATTTATGCAATTTTTTTTTTCATTTTCGTCACGATTCTACTAATTTCAAGAAAAAAAATTCGTTGCCTAGAATTATTTTTTTATAACGAATGGGTTTCCTCTTGACCACAATCTAGCCCAGGGGCAAAGATGTGGTCGAGGATGTAGCAAGCTCACCCAGAAGATGCCTATTCACTCGAACTTTAAAGAGACTCGGGTTATATGAGCCCGGAAATACAGACGCAGGCAGAGAATTCCATTCTTTAGCGGTGCTCAGTATAAAAGATGAACAGAAGCGCTCAGTACGGATTCGAGGAATTTCAACAAGGTAAGGGTGGTACCCCGCAGTGCATCTGGATGTCCGGTAGAAGAAAGGGGCAGGCGGAATGAGCTCGTGCAGCTCATGAGCACACTCCCCGAAGTACATCTTGTAGAAAATACATAGGCAAGCTACTTTGCGTCTATGAGTTAGGCTTTGGAGTTTATTTTTTACTAGCTTTTTGTCACCAATGAGCTTCCTGGCTCTGCGGTCCACCGATTCAGGTTTAGCACTTGCTCGTCTGAAAATTATAGCCCTCTATGTATCTCTAGTATGCTATTAAAGCTTCTCAAACAGACCTCTTTTGTATGAAAAATCGTGCAATATCCCTAGACCGTGTTGATGTGTGTATATCACAGACCCACTAAAACTAAATCAAACTAAAACAAATCCCACGAAAATCAATGAAAATGATTGTCAATTTCGACCCTTTGTTAAAAGGAACACGTACTTTTGCGTTTTTTTTCTGTTCCAAAGAAAGCTAATGACTTAAATGTAGCATTACTTCTGTGCAATATAATTTCATTTTACCTTAAAGATGTCACCATTAAACCTTCTTACTTATGAAGAGATAATTACGTTGCTATTACTGGTAATGAAGGCAATCATAATTTTAACTGCCGTTGCAGAGCTCATAGCTTCTTTGATATAGAGCTAACATGATTTTCTACTCTCTTAGAAGGCCGTGACTTAGTATTATACTCTGCATTACTTAATGTGATTAGAAGAAAAGTAGATAGACCACTCTTAATTTAATATTAATAATACAAAAGTGAGTTTGTTTATTTGTTACCCTTTTACGCTTGCAACCTATTTTATATCCTTTCAGTAGTAACGTACTACGCGGATGAAACTGCGGGACACTGCTAGCTATCATTAATTATATTATCATCGTAGCCATTGTTTGAAAAATATTGGAGATATTTTAGTAGCTCTGAGCCAATCTCTTGCAGACACAGCAAAATATATAACACCGTGAAAGTTAAGATTTAAAAAAGTCATCCATACACATCCATAGACAATGGATAAAAACCTGCATGGTCTCAAGGCATCGTACTTCCTAATACCTAGATAAATACACACATAAACGCGGTCTAGGGATATTGCACGATTTTTCATACAAAAGAGGTGTGTTTGAGAAGCTATAAAAGCATACTCGAGATACATGGATAGCTATAATTTATAGACAAATAAGTGCTAAACCTGAATTTTTAATCTAGTCAATAAGTTTTGTTCTACTTGAAATTTGTGAAAACGTGACGGAAACGAAAACGAAAATGCACTTTTTGCTGGCTTTTTGTATGTAAATAGTCGAATTTACGCAATTTTTTTTATCATTTTCGTCACGTTTTCAAAAATTTCAAGTAAAACATAATTTATTGATTAGAATTAAAAATTCAGGTTTAGCACTTGTTTGTCTATAAATTATAGCTCTCCATGTATCTCGAGTATGCTTTTATAGTTCTCAAACAGACCTCTTTTGTATGAAAAGTCGTGCAATATCCCTAGACCGCGTTGATGTGTATATTTAGATATCATTTGGTTCTTCGATTTTTTATTTACATTTATAGGTTGCCAAAACATTTAGAACAACATACTTAATGTTTTAAGAATTGGACACAGGACGCTTCCGTTAGACTAAGATAGTAATTAACCCCTTATACAAAATGTAACATCTGGGGTAGCTTTTAGGCTTATTATACCATTCGTTTTGATTTGTCACCTAAGTAAAAATAACCAATCAATGGGCCTTTTTATAATTCGAAAACGGAACGGCAAAATTGTATTACCATTGCCTCCTATGTAATAGTAATAGCTGAGAACATAAGGGGCAATGGTAATTAAAATTTCGAAGTGTAATGTGCCGTTTGAATTATGGAAAGGCCCATTAGGTAGGGCACTGATACTCCCTCGCACTGACGGAACACAGAAATGTGTTTGGCGTTGGACTTCGGTAATTGATTAAGGTGTCGTTCCCTAGGATGGATTGATTGGAGTTTTCATTAATTTGTGTTTTCTTAGTCGCCTCTTACGACACCCACGGAAAGGGATAGGCCGCCACCGCGACCGCAAACTCAATCACCAGATTTCTAAGTTATTACTGGGTACCTACCACGATCGTTTAAAAGCATTTCTGTTTAGGATCCAACTTTGAACTGCTTCGCAATTGGAATGTTTTTTAAAATGGTACCATGATGGCGCTGCTTTTGAACTGCTCGGTTGTCTATGGTCCATTTTAAATGTCTACATAAATTGTCGCTGGTCTGCCTTTGAATCGCTTATAAGCCATCATGGTACGAATAAGCGTTGCAGACATGTTTAGGTCCTAAATTGGATCGCGCTAAGCGATCATGGTAAACCTCCAGACCACTTAAATAAGAGTCAATAAACGTTAAAGATTATTTTTAACAGTGGCAATGATTTTTTTTTCATCTACACTTGACAGCATATCAGCTTACATAAAGGTTAACCTATGTCACCCTTATGTCATTCTTAATAGTGACGGCTTTTCGTAGTTCAAATGTGACTTTACATAAACTGCAGCGTGTAACATCTACTACTTTTTCTTATAATATCACTGACTGCATTTGATCTCGAGGACTCCAACTCCAAATGGGTCTTATCCTCGCTTGAACAAGACTATTCAAGGAAATGTATCTAGATGAAAGAACTTCACAAGGATTAACCTACATCGTGACTGAACTTTATCTACAAAGTGAAAGGATTCCCGACTCAAAAGTCAAAGCTTGTAGATTCCTAAGTTGATATTAGTGGTACCGGGCATATCTTCCTTGAATGTCGACGGTAGTTTTGTTTTCATTTGAATTTAATACGAATACCTGTAAACTCTAACGGGGTATGCAATGCAGGCCATAATGTGGTTCTAAAACTACTTGACGCCACGGCTGGTAGATATGTTTTGAGGGTTTTTGTATTATTAGATGACACTGGTAGTCAGTATTTTTTAATGTATGTTCACCGATTTCTCCGCCAATTATGGACCGATTTTTAAAATTCTTTTTTGTTCGAAAGAGTATACTCCAGAGGTGGTCCCATATAAATTTTATCGAAAATGATTCCGCGCTTTTAAAAAAATCAACAAAAACAAAAAATACTACAAACCAGAAAATCATCTAAATAAATGAGTGACATTTTCGTTTGTGGTTATCTGCTAATAGGCATTGTAGGCTGCAAAAAATACAAGTCATCTACTTTGTGCGAACTGTTGTTGGGATTGAAGTCGGTAACTCATACGTTTTTATAACGTGGAAAATTGTCATTAGTATCACCCAGTGGCAGAAACATCCTCTAAAGCGACATGAAATATCATGCTGTCACTTTCCCTCTTGTTGATGTAAAGAAGGTCGGCATTACAATACAATACAATATAATTTATTGCACACCAACATTATAGAACAAGATACAGAGTGAAAAAATATACATTTAAAGAAGTTTTAGCTTGATTTTTTTTTATTATTATTATGAGATGGGTTAACTCTTGACCTTGAACCTAATCTTGACCAAGGTCATAGATGAGGTTGACAATGGAGCGAGTTAACCCAGAAAATGCCTATTAAGGCACGGTACTCCCACGCACCGACGGAACACAGCAAGCTGTTTGGCATCAGACTTCGGTAGGAGGGTGGTCGCGAACCAGACAGTCCTATGGTCTCATGCGGTGTGGTAGAGCCTACCACACCGCATGAGACCATAGGACGCCACCTCAAAATCATAACAAAGTGAGATGTCGTTGCCTAAGATGGATTACTAGGGGGCAGGTCTCATTTGTGTTTCCTTATTCGCTTCTTACGACACCCACGGAAAGAGATGGGGTGTTGTTATTTTCAACCGATCACCACACGGCGAAAAGTTAACATTTCTGCTAGTGAGTCTATTAAGTAGGCAATTTGATTTTAAATAATTTTCCACGTTAAAAACGTATGAGTCACCGACTTCAATCCTAACAGTTCGCACAAAGTAGATATCTAGTATTTTTTGTGGACTACAATGCTTATTAGCAGATAACTACAAGCAGAAATGTCATTCATTTATTTAGATGATGTTCTAGTTTGTAGTATTTTTTTTTTTAAAGTGCTGAATCATTTTTGATAAAATTTATATGGGACCTCTTCAGGAGTATACTCTTTCGAACAAATAAATAATTATTCAAATCGGTTTATAATTGCCGGAGTAATCGCGTAACAAATATACAAAAAAAAAACAGTCGAATTGAGAACCTCCTCCTTTTTTGAAGTCGGTTGATAAAATAAAGTAACGTCACTTTATTTTTTAATTTTGCTATTACACAGCCTTTAAAACTAGTAAAATTGTGTTTTGGTCTATTCCCACAAAAAACTTAATAAAGAAAAAACACACTTAGACCTACTTTTCTTATCTTTTCAGAAACCTACGATGTACACCCTATCAAACAGCTCGTTCTTCGAGGAGAACTCGACAGATAGCGAATACACTCCGTACGAGGATCGGTTGGAGACTTACTTGGTGCCAGTACTGTTCGCAATTATCTTCATAGTCGGAGTGCTGGGGAATGGCACTCTCGTCATAGTATACGTCAGGCACAGAGGCATGAGAAATGCGCCAAATACGTAAGTACTAATGTCGCTCTGTTTTTCTTGAAGAGTTAGGGGGCGTCCATTAATTACGTGAGGTGTTTTTGGCGAATTTTCGACCCCCTCTCCCCCTCTGGTGAGATATCGTGAGTTTTGGCTCGACACCCCCCTCCCCCTTTTATCTCACGTGAGTTTTATGAAAATGTTTAGTTTTAGTGTAAATACGTTAATTGGTAATTTATTTAGAAAACTTACATAATTTGCCTAATTATTTATTAACTTTTAATAATCGAACAATAAAAAACAGCTATGATTTACCAATTTAAATAAAATAAAAATTGTTCTAATTTAGTCCACGGAAACTCAAGAGTGGCTACTGGAACAACATGGTTTAGTTGGTTTAACTTAGCTTTCCCACAATTTAACACTATTTCTTTTGGGGGAAAATATTACGTGAAAATATCACGGGGGCCCTCTCCCCCACGTGAGATTGAGTGAGATCCGGCCCGACCCCCTCCCCCCCCCCCCCAAAACGCCTCATGTAATTAATGGACGCCCCCTTATCTTCAATACTCGCTTTTGTGTTCTCATTCGGATTTGGCGAAGTATTGAGTGGTAAAAAACCACTTTGTTTAATTTATTAATTTTAATACTGTTTTGCCTACGTCTAAAAACATAATCACATTTTATGGTCTGTATTCCGATTTTTTGTGAAAACTCACAAAGTTTGTGTCCATGCCTTCCTGTCGAATACTGTGGATAGTATCTATCTATCGCAATTTATAAAAACAGGTATTTTCCTATGAAATTGCTGATTGTTTCTCAAGCTTTATTTTGTTTATAAATTTATTTAATTACTTAAATTATTTTCTTTAAAAACGGCCATATAACGGAGATTTTGAGTAAAATTAATACATTATCACTTTGGATTTATTTACTGAAAACGAAGCTCGTTTCTTTGTAACAACTATAGCTTTAAACCTCGGCATACCAGGTAAAAATTTGTAACATGCCATACAAGGTGGGGTCTGACATACCCTAACAAAATGGTCGCTGTAATCAGATAGGAATAGGGGTACTGAATTATTATTGCATATTTTTGAAATTGAAAATAACCTGAGTAGCACTATATAAAAAAAAATGAAATAGATTAAATGGTTTGTTGAAAAAGGGTAGCGAAAATGCCATCTTCTGACTACTAATTTAGACTTGAAATCACCCTAAGAATTGATAATTACCAATTTTGTAATTAAACTGACTAAATTTAAAAAAATTGAACAACGATGATACATCTTTAAATTTTTACTTCAATCTCGAGGTAGGAGTTCTTTAGTTCGCCATAATTGCATTTTGTATATGCTCAAATAACAACAATTCTAAACAAAAACGCATCTAGAGCCCTAAAAAACGCACGCACCACTAAACTAATGGTACTTGCCAGTGTAAGAACGTCGCAACTCCAGCTACTGAGAGCTTCAGATTCCGCGCACGAAAATTTTTGAAAATATATCGATTTTTCACCGCCTGGGGTTTATTAGACCCCACCTGGTATGCGGAGGGTTAAATAAACTAAGTACGATAAACATTTAACTTTTGTTGCCCTGCAATTTTTATATTAAATTAAGATTTCATATTTCTGAGATTAATCCAAAAACTTAACTAAAAAAAAACAGCTAAGAGCAAGTCGGATTCGCGCACGAAGGGTTCCGCACCATTTATCTATAAAAATGGCAAAATATCACGTTCTTTGTATGGGAGCCCCCTAAAATATTTATTTAATTCTGTTTTTTAGTATTTGTTGTTATAGCGCCAATAGAAATACATCATTTGTGAAAATTTCAATGTCTAACTATGACGGTTCATGAGATACAGCCTGGTGACAGAGCGCCGGACGAACGGACGGACGGACAGCGAAGCCTTAGTAATAGGGTCCCGTTTTTACCCTTTGGGTATGGTACCCTAAAAAAAGTTTTTCAAAAATATGGACAGTGGTAATTTTATAGTGAAGACCTATTCTTAAAATTATTATTATAGACCTATTATTAAAACTTCAATTTATTTGTTTCGTTTATAATCAGCATCTACGAGTATATCAATACCGAGCTGCAGAAAATGTCAGATAACGTATTGGGCCTTTTTATAATTCGAACGGCACGGCATGACACAATTTGTATTACCATTGTCTTCTATGTTCCCAGCTTCTAGTATCACTAGTGCATAGGAGGCAATGGTAATATAATTTTGCCGTGCCGTTTTCGTATTATAAAAAGGTCCATTAGGTTCGGAAAGTTCAATCATCCCCAAATTGTTCATGCAAAAAATTGATTTTTCAAGAGTTGGCGCAAGATGTTGTTTGCAATGAAATACCGTCCTATTTTATCGCGTCAATTTTTCGAAATGGTGGGCATACATGTTAATCTTGACATTACCCTTCAGAAGAGTGAAGCGCTCGTAGCCCAGTGAGGTAAAGCAACGTACACAGAGGCAGGGAACCTGATGGGTGACCAAAGTGGCAATTTATCACGAGCGTTTCTGTGCTTCGGAGGGCACGTTAAGCTGTCGTTCCCGGCTGTTGTCGATTGACTACAGTCGTTAAAACCAAGTCAGAGGCGATTATGTGGTTTGAAAACTCTGACACCAGGGTTAGACAAGTTCGCCACATACTTGACTATACTTACACGATAAGAAGAAGAAGAGGAAGAAGATTGTATTAGTGATGTTTTTCTCCAACCTTCATTCCTTATAGTGTGTAGTAGGTATAATCAGTTAATCAAGTATGCGTCGATCTTACTAAACTTGGTGTCAGAGATTTGAAACCGCAAAATGACCTCTGACTTGGTTTAACAACTATACAAGGTGTTTCAAAAAAACCCAAAAAAAAGAAGGTCCAAAATTTAATTTTAAAAGTGAAATAGTCGCAACTCTAGTAATCAGTTGCACGGTTTGGCATCTTTCAAGATGAAAGTTTCATATAATTAATATGACATACTTGTCATATTTGTAATAGAGCTGCGCAATAAGCTAAATTTTAATTAATTTTGAATTATCATTTTTTTTTGGGTTGTTTTTGAAACACGTTGTATAGTCAACCGACAACAACCGAGATAGACGGCTTAAAAACGCTTAAGATAAGTTGCAATTATGTTCACCCATCAGGTTTGCTACCTCTGTGTACGTTGCTGAACCTAACTGATCGGTCGAGATCAGTAAGCGCCACTGAGCACAAGCGCTTCCGGAAAAGTATTCCCTCACATGTTTTTGTCAGCACAATACCTATCGATTTCGTAAATAAACAATTGACTTTTAAATTGCAGTCCTTTTGAAATGAAAACCACGTTCAGGGACTAAAGTGCATTCAATTTTGTTCAGTAATGGAATTGAATCTTCAAGACACCTTTTGTAAATTGAACTTTGACCCGTGAAAAGAGACAAGCGAGAATTGCGGTATCAAAAATTCCACCGAAAACGTTGAAAGAAATTGCTTCTGTGAAGATGAGAAAAGGTGTATGATCTAGGATTTTTATCGTTATTTATTTTAGGGTTACGTTCTCAAAAGTATAGACTCTGCAACTTAATAATATTCAAATATGCCATTTATAAGGTCATCGATCTTTCTGAAGAAACCTTTTAAGACATTGTTTTTTTAATACTCTATCGTAAAAAAGGCAATAAAATTTTTGCAAGTGGTTCGAGACAAGACTCGACCTACATGTAATTTGAATTACTGCATATGTGTAATGTATAAGAGTAATGTATTGTATATACTACGTGATGGTCAGAATCAAGTAAGAGACCACGACGCATAAGCATAAATTAAATATTTGCGCTGCCAATATTATTTAACGTCAGGCCAATAACGTCGCGGAACAATATTAACGTGAGTTTGACTCATACTAAGTTTTTTGTATACCACGATTTATGTAGCCTTTAGCTGTACACTGAAACTCGAAAGACATTAATTTAAGACTCTGTGATCTTTCCCTTGCAACGGTAGTGTCAAATTAAGTTTTCGCAAAGCGACATTAATGCAAAACAGAGTACTGTGAGGCGGCAATTTCGTAGGTTTTGTGCTGGTTTTTGTCCCGAATACAAAGGAAGGCCATTACCGCATCTACTTCTGAACAGAGCACGTTGCCCCTACTCGCCATCCGTGAAAATGTTTCCTTTGAAACGTTTTCGACGCGAGTGTACCTTGACTTAACCTTCGTTACTACAGCATATGATCTATGACAATACTATCATACGTATAATATGTATTTTTATCCTATGTATCGTAAAATCAATTTTGAATAAGAAAACTGGAGAAACAAACTTCAAGGAGCATCCAACCTAACTGGTATACCTAAACTTCAAGGTGGTCACCCGAAAGAGCCCCACTATGGGGAAATAAAATGTTGGCAGCCACTGATGAAACTTGCGGCAATCGATAGAGAAAAATAATACAAAACGAAAGTATTGATTGAAAAAATGCACCCAGGTTCCGCATAGAACGTAAAAAAAAGGTTAACATGGGTGACTAAGTTTGTATGTGACTAATATTTCACATATATGATTCCTCTTGCCCAGCAGTGGGACAGAATAAGCTAAACAAAAAAAAGTTACCTGTGATATGTGCACTTTTATGGGATACAAGGTCAAATAAAATTTTCAAAAGTGCCAAATTTTTCGGGCAAAAACTACTTATCATGAAGTAGTTAGCCGGATGAAATGTTCCTTAAGGTTAGATAGACAGAGATTATGCGGAAATGACTACCACCTCCAATGGTGGAAAGAAACTGTGAAGGAACGCAAATACCCGAGTCCGGTTTAGGTACCTGTGCGTTTACTGAATATATTTACTATTTGCAACTATGTTACGCAATATAAATTGATAAACGCTGTGACAAAAACGTGACTAAAATGAAAAGCACGTACCCTTTTAGTCTGGCCTTTTATAAGCCTATAATTTTCTAACAAACGAAATTGCAGAGCTCTTTGTGGCGAATAGTCGTACATGTGTTATTTCTGTGTGCCCAATCAAGACTAAATCGTTGTTAAAATCTGTAAAAAATACAAAACTGACAAATGTATTGAATAACATAAAAAATAAAAATAAAAATCTAGCCCTGACACGAATACATACGTCAAACTTATAACACCCCTCTTTATTTAATACCCCTGGGTTCGATTACCAGTCGGGGCAAATATTTGTGTAAAAAGCAGATGTTTGTTCTGGTGTTTGTGTCTGTCTTTATGTATGTTCCGAGGAAACCCCCGACACAAGGGAAAACCTTAGTGTGGGCCTTTGAGTGTGTAACGTTTATTTAATTTATTTATCGGTTGCTAAAAACTCAATAAATATTGGTCAAAAACCGACTTTTACGATATGTAGATGTTCTCGTAGGCATCTGTTCCATTAACACTTTAATTATTAATTCTCGGCACGGATTAAGGGTACCTGTGTGAAATGGGGCGTAGATGACATTCAGTCTGGGAATTCTGAGATTTTAGGCAATTGGTTGATTAGGATTCAACGTACACGATGTTCGCACTTGAGCTGTAATACGGCTTAATGGCTGTTATTTTCTTGACCTTTCTGGATGATAGAAGCTTACTGGAGAAAATAATATCGTCTATTAGTCTATGTCCTAGGTCATTCGGTGATTTCGTTTTACTCATTGAGCCTTTTTATAATTCGAAAGGCACGGCACGGCACTTCAAAATTTGTATTACCATTGCCACCTATGTTCTCAGCTTCTAGTATAACGGTTGATGGTTCCTAACAAGGGCATGGGTCTCCCTTCGAAGCTGTGAATAAAGTATAAAAATAAGACTTATATAAGTTAAGTTGTAAGTTCATTTAATAGACGCTACTCTTTCAAAGGCCCAGACTAAGGTTTTTCCCTACGCCGTAGGTCTCGTAGAATATACACAAAGACAGACACGAACATCCATGACCCGAGAAAAAACATCTGCTTTTTACACAAATGTTTGTCCCGACTATAAATCAAAACCCAGGGCCAGTCGATCAAGAGGTCGCGCCACTACCACTCGACCAAATGGTAACTTTTTACAGAAAGTATCAAAAAAGTGTATCGTATACTTATTACTAAATCTATGACATCAAAAATATACGCCAATTCAATTTCCGGGCTTCTCAAACAGAATGGTAAGAGTAATCTGGGAATCAGGTAGATACATATTTCTCAGAACTTTTCTGCAATAACCGAACGATAATAATCATGAAAGGAAATAGTGTATTTGGGTACTTTGAAGCAATAATACAGAGCTTTGAGGACTACTGAACCACTTCATTATACGTTCAATTTAGAAATCAGTAGCTTATTAATAAGTATACGTGTATTAATTTGTTATGAAATACTATAAGGCCTTTGATACTAGTACTCAATCACTAACCTAGCTAGAACATTAACGCAAGTAAAATAAGGAAATGAAATAATATTGGGTGAATTTAAATTAGCTTAAATTAATAAACCTATATGAAATTCACAAAAAATAATATCGACTCCCCATACAAAGGCGAATCAGTTGATCGCACAAGTTGTATGAAGCGGCGAACCTTTTTTTCCATATTTTGACTTATGTTCCTTGGGAAAAGTTGTTCGGTTTCGTGAAATGATTTACATCCTTGATTTTCGCTAACTGATTTAAAAGTCACCCCATACTAACGTCAGTTACTTTCAAACTCCTAAGTATCAATAAAACAAATTAAATTTAAACTGTTTCTTTCAAAAACACACAAACGAACAAAATTCCTGAAAATATAATCTTAGTATTAAAGATTGTAAGATTATTGAGTTGACACCCTCAAAGTTAGTTTTAATTATTCTTTTTTTTACTCTTTCAAGCCTTCAATCAAATAATTTGACCATTGCTTTCAATAGTTTGCTAACAATCTTCAATTACTCCAGGTACATCTTCTCCCTTGCGTTGGCCGATCTCCTAGTGATCCTGATCTGCGTGCCCTTCGTCTCCATCATTTACACGGTGGAGTCATGGCCGTGGGGAGAGCTCATCTGCCGAATATCAGAAGCCGCTAAAGATGTCAGCATTGGAGTGTCAGTGTTCACTTTGACTGCCCTATCGGCTGAAAGATACTGCGCCATTGTGAACCCTTTTAGGAAGCTACAGGTTGGTTTAGGTTTTTTTGTTTCTCGATCAGTTTTTGACCCCCGACAATAAATGAGGGGTGTTATAAATTTGATAGCAACACACGTCTAACTTATAACACCCCTTTTTTGTTCGGAGGTAAAAAATGCACAGCTCTATAATTTTGACATACTTATACTAAACAGGAATTAAGGAATCCACAAAATATTTTTGGTCAAGTCCCAAAAACGTCGTCAGCTTAGTCGCTGGGCGACAGATTACAAATAGCTCAGAAGAATAGAATAGAATAAAAAAATCTTTATTTTATAGGACATTCAGGATGTCACTTAAAACAAGTTAAGATTACAATGAAATACATACAAACATACAGTAAACGATTTAAATAATTACATACGCATTCGTTCTTTTGACCCTACTGACTCTACGCCTATTCGCAAAGGTGCGAATAGGCGTAGAGTCAGTAGGGTCAAAAGAAACAAAACAGCAATTGCTATCTCTTTATTATTTCTCCTCGCTTACCAATCTGGTTTTTCTCTCAGCAAGATCTAATGGAAAGCCACCATATTATCTTTGTAAGCCAGCCGTCATCGTCAGCTGTTGTCGCTGGGTAACAGAAATCTGTCACTCAGTACGATTCAATGAGCACGTTATTGAAAGGCGACATATGGCATGTTAGAAAATTTACCCTATTTTGATTTTGCGAAGTTTTCTTTTCTCTTGCGGTTTGATTGGGACATACCTTCTTTTAACAATTCAAGATCACACGTGAACGTCAATCAAATGCGAAAGAAATACAAACTTCTCTTATATTTAAGGTTATCAACCGACTTCAAAAAAGGAGGAGGTTCTCAATTCGTCTGTATGTTTTTTTTTGTATGTTCGTTACGCGATAACTTCGCCAACTATTGTCAGATTTTCAAAATTTTTTAATTGTTCGAAAGAGTATACTCTTGAAAAGGTCCCATATAAATTTTATAGAAAATGGTTCAGCCTTCGGGTTCAGCGCTTTAAAAAAATTAACAAAAACAAAAATTACTACAAACTAGAACATCATCTAAATAAATGAATGACATTTTGTTTGTAGATCTGCTAATAGGCATTGTAGTCCGCAAAAAATACTAGATATCTACTTTAGAACTGTTGTTGGGATTGAAGTCGGTGACCCATACGTTTTTAACGTGGAAAATTATGTTTTCGTTGGCAATAAACTCTCGTGAGAGTGAAGCCTCATGGCTTATGATAGGGCAGCTTGAAATGCTATTATTTAACTCTCGACAAAAAAGACAGGTGTTATAAAATAGTCTGTGTTTCTGTGCGCCTGTCTGTGGCATCGTAGCTGCTAATCTAATGAACCGATTTCGATGCGTTTTTTTGTTTGAAATCTGACGTGATCTAGATTGTTCTTAGCTATATTTGATCAAAATTTGTTCAGCCGTTTAAAAGTTATAAGCAATATCGAATGTCGGGGGTGATACGTAAAATTTTTTAATCTATCTATATATATAAAAGAAAGTCGTGTTTGTTACAACACTTATAACTCGAGAACGGCTGGACTGATTTTGATCAAATTTGGTATGGAGGTAGCTGATACCCTGGATTAACACATAGGCTACATAATTTTCCGAAATTCCCACGGGAACGAAGTCCCGGGCGTAAAGCTAGTTTTAAATAGTAAGTACCTTTTTAACTTAAGGTACAAACAATATTCGTTCAAATTATCGTTTATTTAAACCGACTTTTATCAAGAAAAGAAAACATTCGGAAAAGTTTCTATAGATACACCGAAAACCTGAATCAGTCATTGTACAGACAGCGGCAAGTTAGGTTACCCATTTGCACTACGAAAGTCGGCTCTATTACAAGCGAGATAAGGCCGACGTCAAGGTCAACATGTATATAGCCTGATGTGCTGCCATGTGTACAAAGCAACAAATGTTTATTGTTAGCTAGGTTTTTACATTAATTTGTAGTGCATTTTTGTTCACTGTGAGTACGTATGTATGTATGTATTTATTCTTTATTATACATTAGCAAAAGTTACACAGTTATAAGAAAAACACTACAAAGACGGACTTATCCCACAAGGGGATTTCTTCCAGTCACCCATACGATACCTTTCATTTTACGAAATTTCACAAAACATACTATTTAATTAAACCAAATAATTCCCAAGCTAATAGGTAAAGCAGGATGCTTTCAAAAATGTATTGGAACGGAAACTTCCATTGTAAAATTATTTTTATGCATGAAAGAACCAAAATACGCATTACACTTAATGAAGAGCGACCAAAATAATTTTCAATTGCAATTGTAATATCGTTTTATTATTTCTTTACGTCCAATGTATTCTACGTTAGTCAGGGATAATGAGCATTCTAATGGTGAATGATTTTTTCAAATCGGTCTAGTAGTTTCAGAGCTTATTTTCGGTTTTAAAATTAAATTAGTAATTCAGATACACTCGACTCTTCAGTAAAAACAATAACAACAACGAAAAACACGAAAACCAGCGATGTACAGAGGCCAGCACATCAGGTTACTCCATTTTCGTTGCAAAACCGCTCTTATCACAACAGCAGCAGCGTGCACGCGTGTGGTAACCTGAGTTGCGGCCGTCCGTACATCGCATTCTGACTCCGGCGCGGTTTTGCAGTGCATTGCGTAGCGTCAAAGTAGGTAAATTACGAAAACTCCTAAATTCGACGTTTCCGGAAAAAAAACTTATTGTCGATCATAGTTATGGGTAGATTCCACCATTTAAGTATTTGCTAAGCTGTCCCTCACACACTGTATTAGTGTAGAAGCGGCGTCATACGACTTTAGAAACCACATGATGCTCTGCCTATCCTAACAGGGATTATAGGCGTAAGTTTATGTATACGTATTATGTAAAACATAATTCTTATTGTGTTGTGTAGATACACAAACTATGACAGCACATCAGACTGCCCTTAGAAAGCTCCCTATAAATCCTTATTAATCAAAAAATTACAGGCACTTACACACCTGATTTTGTTACGACTTGAAGACCTCAGGTGGGATCATCATTATAGTACCTTTTGTGCTAAAAACATCTCTGTCAAAGGATAAAGTTATTTTATAAAAATAACTTACTCCCCGTAAGAAGGCAGACCTAACAAACGAGGGTCTAACCCATTTTCATATCTTTTCTAAGCCCATCTTTACGAAATTCGACATAAAGGCCCGATTCTGTCGAATATTTTTTACGTAGGTACTGTACTCGAACTACACTGAGTCTCCAGTTATCCTAAACCAAGTATAAATTGTGGTCTATTGAACCCTTAAAATCTAATATCTCCAATTCCAATTGTCTCGAAAATAAACGAAGTTTAAAATTTGTCATAAATCGGACATTTCCAAGTCCGCGATTGAGGTTGGAAAAGTTTTCAATTTCCCTGTGTAATTGTCGGACAAAATTATGAAAAGGGAATTATTTCATTTCTAACCAAAATTCCTTGATCACGGTCCGTGTTTTAACGAGATGTAAAAGCTCTTTCCAAATCATTATAAACGTTTTCTTGGTGTAGGAAGGGGACGTAGAAATCAGTCAGATACAGCCTCATTATGTTAAAGTTTCTTTGACAACGGTTGTTCTAGTTAGGAGATTATATTGATGAAATTGTTTTGTATGATCATTTTACGTAGGAAGGTATTATTGGGGCAGAGTTATTGTTGAGGGGTACCGTTTTAGAGACTACGTAATGATCAATTATTTATGAGAGTCCCAATTACGTGAAGTTTATGTTATTTTCGGAAAACGGAATAGATAACAATATTAGGTAATAGAATATTGTATAAATTAGCTAGCGAAACTTTGGAGGGTGATTCTCGATATAAAACTTACAATTTCCAAAAAAATTTATTACAAAGCTCGCACGCACAAGTTGTATGGAGAGGCGAATTAAAAAAATATATATTTATATCATTTATATACCCACGTCACGCCACTCAGCAGATAAGGGGGACACTTTGCTATAATTGCGCGAGGGCACCGCGCAAAGCTTTGCTGGCGTTGTCTTTTTGACACTTTTTTTTGACATTTTATTCTGAGGTACTGCGGGGTACCACGCTGATCTTTTCAAGATCCCACGGATTTGCACTGATCGCTTTTCATCACCTCTTATATTACGCACTGCCAAGGAATGGAATTCCCTGCCTGCGTCTGTAGGTATTTCCGTGCTCATATAACCCAAATTTTATCTTTAAGCTTCGAGTAAATAGGCTTCTTCTGGGTAGGCTTGCTACATCTACGACACCATCTTCACCCTTGTGCTAGATTGTGGTGAAGAACGAACCCATTTATAATAATAAATATAACTCTATATTTAAAAAAAAAAAAGATCACCCCATACATTCGACCAACCAATTTTGATCAAATATAAAATTGGTAAGCACAATCTTGATAACGTTAGCTTTCAAGCAAAAGAACCGCATCGAAATCTGTCCATTCCTTTATACACAGACACTCAGATACATGCGTCAAACTAATAACAACTCTCTTTTTATAACGGGGGTTTAAAGAAATTTTCATTTTGTATATCCTAAACTAACATTTATTCTTTTTGCAGCTCCGCAAACTGCCCTTGGTCTGTGCGACGCTTATCTGGGGTGCAGCTCTAATATTCGCCGCTCCAGCTGCATTCTTCTCCAACACTGCATCTGTCCAGGTCCACAACAACATCACCATAGTGTACTGTACGCCTTATCCACCTGGCTGGGAGAACTATCCTAAGTGAGTACTTGTAGTTAGGTCTCTCGCAGTCTATTTCTACAGCTCGAGCACGATCGCGACAAACTCGCGCAGCACGCCACTCGGCTGATGGTGAAACTTCACTTTGAAATTTGAAAGCGCAAGGGCCCCGCGCAAACGCTTGCTCGCCCTCTGGCGTTGTCAATGTTGACATTTTGACATAGAACCGCATTACGCGCGCGATGTCGTCATGCTCGAGCTGCTAATTAGTATAGCATTGTTTTTTCCGTTGTTTTACCGTTATAAAGTTATATTTTGTCGCTGTTTTTTTTCGGTTGTTAATGTTACTCCCACCAAGCGTATACAGGGTGTAATGGACAGCTTTGCTAATACTTAATTGGTGCAAAGATACCATAACTATGCTCGCCTAAAAGTTTTTTTTTCCGGAAACGACAACGTAAGGAGTTTTCGGTACTTACCAACTTTGGCGAACCACGACCAGCGCGCGGACCTACTTTCTGAATGAGATGTTTTTTTTTACGCAGCTTATAAATAATTGTTTTTAATTTCAAATTGTATTCGAATAAATTTGAGTGTAAAAAAACATACGAAAAAAATGTTTAAAAAAATCCTGAAGAAGATTTCACTAATAATAATAATAATAATAATATAATAAACGCTACACACTCAAAGGCCCACACTAAGGTTTTCCCTTGTGTCGTGGGTCCCTTGGAACACACATAAAGACAAACACAAACACCCATGACCCGAGAACAAACATCTGCTTTTTACACAAAGTTTGCCCCGACTGGGGATCGAACCCAGGACCCGCCGATCAAGAGGCAGCGTCACTACCACTCGACCAAACCGGCACTGAAAAATCATTCAGAATAATGGTTTTAATTCAGGGTTTCAGTTTTTGCTAAGCTGTTCCCTTCCACCTTATGTTTAAACGTAGCACCAACTAAAAATAAAAAGACTGGAGATCCAACAAACTATGTATGTATGTATGTAAACTCTTTATTGCAAACTCTTACAGACTAATACAAAAGATATTACATATATATGCAAAGGTGGACTTATCCCTGAAGGGATCTCTTCCAGTCTACCTTAGAGATGGCAAGAGACTATGAAGAAAATGATGAGAAAATGGTTTTGGTTATTTTCTGAGGTTGAATAATTAATTAATTTGATCCCTTACAACTTGATCTTAAGGATACTGTTGATTGATCACGATATTCGAGGTAGGTACCTGGCAAGTCTGCATACACACACTTACACACACTCACACTTACACACACACACACACACATACACATATTTATTCACACAGACACACAGCACGTCATTACTGTCACGTATAACATGTTATTTTTACTTTTTTGCTTATTTTTGCTGGTAATATTTGTTAGTACTATTACTATAACTTAGCTTAGTTGTTTGCTTAGATGTTTGTTTGTAATGGAAGAGCGGTGACTCCTGGTACAGGTGATGAGCTTACTAGGATTCTCCTGCCACTAGTTTTAAGATACCTTTATAAAAATAAATAAATAATCTTATTTATTTATTTATTTATTATTTATTAGGTACGACTTAGATTTTGACTTAGATAGTTTAAACTGCGACTCTTCCTATCGATCTACATTTGGCCTGAAGATATAAGCTTAACTTTCAGTCACTAGAGCTTGAAGTTCAATCCTAAAGTAGTTCATGGATAGAACTTTGTCATTGAACATTGGATTTGACTATAAAACATTTCAAAAGTTCTAGTAACTTGAAATTCCTTATCATGTTGTTGCTTAACTCTTGTATTGTTTGTTGTATTTTAATAGTTTTGTTCTTCTTTGGAATGACTTGAAGAAATACTAGAATTTCTCGATGCTACCCAAATACCCGGGCATCTTTAAAGTTCGAGTGAAGAGCAAACTCATTAGTAATAAAATAAAATGGGAAAAAAAATCAAAATATACGTAACGCTTGCTAATCTATCTTCTTCTTTCTTTTTATATACATACGAGTATATGTAAAATTAGAGGTCCTGATTCACTGACTCATCAACGCCCAGCCCAAACCCTTAGATTTAGAAAGCTGAAATTTGGCAAAAAGGTGTCTTTTATGACGTAGGCAAGCACTAAGAAAGGATTTTTCGAATTTTTATCCCTAAGGGTTCAAAATTTTTATGAAGAAAACCATTTTATGAAGAAAGACATTTTGACTCTAAACCTCGTCAAGATATACCTTGAAGGAAATAAACGGACACGTGTTTCGTGAATTTTCGAAAAGCGTCCCCTAAGGGGTCGAGAATGAAATGAGTGACTAAAAGAGTTCTTTGCGCCAAAAAAGCTAGTAGTAAAATAAAAATTATTAAAAAAAATAACTTAATCGAATTTTCAAATCTGTTTTGAAAATTTCACCACATCATTTTATACGTGACAATTTCATTCATTATCTCTTTTTATGTATACTAAGGCTCGTATTACAGATGGAGTCTCAAGTCTTGATCTATTTCTTAAGTATTGATTGTCCCTTTCTCTCACTATTAAAATTAAAAAGAAGAAGTCACATTCTGAGTCGCGTTCTGTAAAATATGGACCTAAAATTGTTAACATTCTACAACGTTTTTATTCTCACACCCGTTTCCATAGTCACAACACTCACGATTACTATTTCAGGATCAAATTAATTCGAAGCATTAACGTTAACACATTTCGTCCGTTAATCTACTCCTACGACATGGGTCTTGAATGGTCCTGCGTCAATTAATATTGCAGGCATACGACGGAATGGATCTTTGCTCAATCTAAAAGCAATTACCGTCATTTGCAAAGTTCATCAGCACACTATTGCTATTCGTGCCGTAGGTTAGTGTCGACTTGGCGTGGGAATTATATTATTTTTAGTTATATTTCAGCGTAGTTTATGGCCCGTATTGCAGAAGGAGATTGTACGAATAGAGTCCATAAAGTACATTCTAATGCCAAAATTGATCGCCAGTTCCAGACCATTCTCTTACCAGCCCATATACGTCCCCATCGAGGGGCACGGGCCTCCCTTCGAAACACGAAGAGGATTTAGGTCATAGTCCACCACGCTAGCCTAATCCAGACCATTACCTCTAATAAATTTTTTTTTTCTTTATTTTAGTGGTTTCGCCTCCTTTCTCTTTTTCTATGGCTAGAACTTTAATCTTCTTCTTATCGTGTAAGTATTATTAAGTATGTGGCTCTCTGTAGGAGCTAATTCCGCCCTCTCTTTTTTTCTATCAGACGCTCAGACGATGCATCGCTCTGGGTACCATCCTTATCTTGTCTGTATTACATGAGTTCGCAAGTACAGAACACTTCTTTTATACTTCGTAATGGACCAAGGAATTAAATTCTTTGCTAGCGTTTGTTTCTGAATCCATATGAATCTTTTTTTTCGTGAAAAAGCTTCCTCGGGCATTTTTTTAAATACTTCTTCGACAATAACTTTTGCCCCAGTCCTAGGTTGTTGTCAACAGCAAACGTATTTTCCATAAAGTAATAGGCAAAAAGATAGTCTTTCTTTTTTCACCATGCATTAGGTATAATATTGAATCTGTAGCTACGTTAGTACTATTATTTATTCTGTGCTGTAGCTACACTAGTTCAATAAAAATAGAATCCTTTACATTAGAAAGTTATTCAAATATTTCCACATTTAGTACATCACTCAGTAACTGAACAAATGAGTTTTGAAAAATTCCACATCTAACCGTGGAATGGCATCCAGGCGTGAGACGGGCAAGTAATTGAAGGAATGCATCAAGAACCCAAGAGTGTGCAGTAAGATAAGTTTACCGGGAAGCGGGAGCTGGGATGCTCGCAATTCGATGCCGTTGGAGTTATTGGAGTTGAATTTTAATATAATTTTAGATATGAAAGAAAATTATAGAATGTATCAGCTGCCAACGCTTCCCGGGCAAGAGTATGGGAATAACTAAAGACTTCTTAAATAGATCTGTATTTTGATGCCTCAATTTAGTCCGTTAATGATATGAAGATAAACTTGAATAAGTATGTCCTACCGAATTCAGGGAAAAGTTTATTTATAGAAGTTCAAAATGGGGGAAAACAACAAATGCAAGGATTTTAAAATAGTACTTAAATTCTTAGAAACAAATTGCTGTGTACTACTGTAGGTACAAATTTCAAAACAGAGATTTATGTAAGGTAAGGAGGCATAAGTTACCTACGTTTAATAAGGACTGAAAACACAAAAGTTTAAGTGTCGAATCCAGTAGCAACGTTGAATTTCATTTTAAGGAAAATTCGAAAAGTGCTCGCGTTCGTTGAAAGCTTTGATAAGTTCTAACAAAATTAGTTCCTAAGGGAGCATTTAATGACCAAGTCAGATCCAAAGTTTTGCGACCTCAATGCTCTTTATTAACCATACTTATTCATTTTCTCTTTGAGTGCAGATTATCTGGTTAAATTAAAGTCTAATTAAAATGCACAGTTTCCTCCAGGAATAAGTTCTCCGTTTCTATAGCTACTTTCCATTATTTCGAATATTATTATGCATCTCAGCGACTCAATTAACTTTAAGTAAAAAACTAGGTTATTTCAATTTTCCAATGTAGTGGTTTAGCATTTTATACGCGACGGTCAAGCACTACATTCTTCAATAGTCCTATTGAGTAAACATATTTATTGATAGATTTGCATTCCGCCTGGGGCCTCGTTCCCGTGGGAATTCGGAAAAAATTATGTAGCCCTATTTCCATCGGGGATAATGTAGCTTTCTAACGGTAAAAGAATTTTTCAAATCGGTCCAGTAGTTTCGGAGCCTATTCAATGCAAACAAACAAACAAACAATCAAATCTTTCCTCTTTATAATATTACTAGCCTCCCGCGCGGGACTTCGTTCCCGTGGGAATTCGGGAAAATCATGTACCCTATGTCCATCCCGGATAATGTAGGATTCTAATGGTGAAATAATTTTTCAAATCGGTCCAGTAGTTTCGGAGCCTATTCGATGCAAACAAACAAACAAACAAACAAACAATCAAATCTTTCCTCTTTATAATATGTAGAGGTCGCAGACTGAGCCCAACTCCGCGTAGGGCGAAGCCCGGAGCGTCAACCCCCTCAATTCAAGATGGCGGCCATACAAGTTTAGATTCTGTAGGTGAGGAGAGGTCGTAGGCCGAGGAGAGCTGCGTCTAGGGAGAGGCCGAAGTCCAAACTCCGCGTAGGGCGACGACCAGAGCGTTCCCCCACCCCAATTCAAGATGGCCGCCATACAAGTTTAGATACTAAAGGTGGGGTGAGGCCGTATGCCGAGGAAAGCTGCGTATAGGGCGAGGCCGAAGGCCGAGCTCTGCGTAGGGCGAAGCCCGAAGCGTCACCAAGCAAGCGTCTTACCCGCCGACTGCCTTCCGAAAATTTCATATTCGCCAACTTTGATTTTAGTTGGGGGAATCGTAACGAGAAGGGCAAACGCCGGAGAGTCGCGATTCCCCGCACAAAAAATCCAAGAAGGCGGATATTAAATTTCGGGCATGCCGACATGGGTATCGTTTGATAGATTGTCGAGGATGCTGATTCCGAAAATGTCGTTCATTTTAATATCCAAGATGGCGAACGTTTACATTTTTGAAAAAACTGATATGTGTGTCGTTTAAAAGGTTTTCGGGGGTGCTAATTCCGAAAACGACAACCATTTTGAAATACAAGATGGCGGACTTGCATTTTTTGTAAAAATCCGTAATGGATGTCGTTTTAGATTATGAAATCTAAGATGGCGGTCGTGAAAAAATAACGAAAATTTTTATAAATTGCAACGGGGGCACTTCCCTCCCCGCACCGCTTCCCTCCCCGCACTTCCCTCCCCGCACTGCATCAAACTTAGCTTTATTATCAAATTGCCCAATTGTCACGTAGCAATATAATAATGACCGGGCAATATGATAAATAATGAAGTTTAGATAGTAATTAATCACTTTGCCCGATAGAGGTAGACATTATGAATAATGCCCGGGCATTATTCATAATGCCCGCATTAATCACTTGGTCCATAACATATATAATATAGATATAGATAGACTATAGACAATACTTTTATTTTTTAAAGAATGGTGCTCCAGGGTAAAGATATTTTGTTCTCATTTATTTACTCTTCTTAAGAAGCAAGGATTATACCTGATCAGTCGATCAACGAGGCCGATATATTCCAAGGAACCCACAACACAAGGGAAAATCTTAGTGAGGCCTTTTGAGGAGGCATGTAGTGTCTGAAATACCTCTATTTATTACGATGTTTAATGGCCATCGCCGATTATTATCAGCACAGGATCTAAAGAAAACAATTCCTGAAACGCGGATAATATTCGACTCTATTATCTGCGCATGAAAGCAGATAATAAACAAAGTTTCATAATGTAATAAAGCGCCTGTTGGTATTAAAGACGCAATTTTATGATTTTATGTTATTACATTAGGCGGTTGATGTATTGCTACGCTTGTTGCCTTTGTAAAACGATTAGGCGTTTATAGACGTAGTAACATTATTCAGCATTATTGAACATTGATGTGTGATTTATGAAATATAGGTAGACGTGTTCACATCGTGAATCATGATTATGCTGGAAATTATACATGGAAGGATGGTGGGATTGGTGGGCTTCTATATAAAAATCGTTGTGGTTGATTTTGATTTACGGCCGAGTACGGCAGTGACAGCGCCGCGACAACACCGCGTCCTATGTCAAAATGTCAACATTGACAACGCCATAAGGCGAGCAAGCTTTTCCAAGGGACCCTCGCGCAATCAAAGTGAAGTTTCAGCGTGTGCCGAGCGCGAGTTTGTCGTTATCGCAGCCCGCGTCACGCCACTCGGATGACGGTGAAACTTCACTTTGATTCTTTGAGTATGTAGTAACTCTTTAGTCATTGCTTTGATTACGCGAGGGCACCGCCCTCTGGCGTTGTCATTTTGAGACTTTTTTGACATGACCGCGTTGTTTTCACATTTTACTTGAGCTGCAGCTGTATCTTAATGGACAAATAAATTTATAATTTAAGTGGTTCTAGAACCACTAGATGCCACGTTTGACACAAATAGTGATATCAGATGGAACAAGTTGCATAATGGTGAGAGGAGGTCAGCCTGATTTCGATCAGTGTCACAGGAGATTTTAAAGTCGCAACGACGAAATGTAACACTTCAATTAAAGGTTAAAGAGTTTTCGGTCTAAACATCTTCTTATTTTCTAGATGGATGGCGTTAGCAAAGGCAATTATCTACTACGGCCTCCCACTTCTGGTGATAGCATTTTTCTACTCACTCATGGCACAGCGTCTTCTGGCAAGTACGAGAGAGATGCCTGGTGCTCTACAGGGTGGCCAAGGGGAGGCCCAAGCCAGAGCGAGGAAGTCTGTCGCTTGCATGGTGTTGATATTTGTCATCGGTAAGTAATTTGCTAATTATTTTTACTATTAGAAAATAATCCTTAACGGAGATAACGACTGATATTGCTAAGAAAAAATAATTATGTTTGAGAAAGCTGACAGAAAGTTTTCTCTTGCGGCGGACACACCAGAGGTCACAAGTTATAGTATCACTAGCTTCCCGCCCCGGAATTCGTTCCCGTGGGAATTATACACATAAACCTTTCTCTTGAATCACTCCGCCAGTTGGTATGAAATGCCGTTCAGTAGTTTTTGAGTTTATTTCGGTCAGACAGACAGACAGACGAAAACAAAAAAAATACTTGGACGTCTCGTTTAATTCAATTTCCGTACAGCAAAACCTCCACGTCCCATTTGCTGGCTTCTAGAGTAAGCCTAAGAAGAGTTGGCAGCTAGCACATTCTAAGTTTTTCTTTTACTGCCAGTCCGGCATGGAAGTTTTATGTTGTAAATTCACCCGTGAGCGTCTACATTACTTTGTGACACACGTCGTGCTTTATATCTACAATCATTTGTCTGTCTGAAAAGTTTTTTTATGCAATAAAACATGTCAGAAACGGCCGTAAGGCATCAGTTTTGAATTATGCTTCTTCTTATTTTCCCGTGATGTCGTAAAAGCGTCAGAACACCTAAGTTTGCTGTAACATTGAGTAATGGGACATGCCGACTTGTCACTAGTTTTTTTAATTCTAAATGTGCCCGAAAAGTTAAGCAACCATTAAAAGTTATCGATTAGGGATTATACTTATTTTAGGGATTATCTCATTATGTCAAACGACAGAGTTTTGACTATATTTGTTACTAGCTTTCCGCTCGGGACTTCGTTTCAGTGGGAATTCGGGAAAATCATGTAAACTATGTCCATCACGGATAATGTAAGATTCTAATGGTGAAAGAATTTTTCAAATCGGTCTGGGTGCATATCATAGAGTCCACAATCACCAGGATGACTTTAAATTTGTGAGTGAAACTTTAGGGGGTCCTTTCTTTCCACGAAACTGAACAATCTTCCCTGAGTAAAGTATATAAAATTCTAGAAAAACTTTTCGATTTTAAATTTTTGCGATTTGAAAACATAGTTTAATACTAACACAGGTCAAAATTCGCGTAGATCCCGCCCGACGTTTCGGCACGGTCACGAGCAGAATTTTTGACTTCTCACACTTAGGCTGATCTCTTAAGTTACATGTGGAGAGGCAAATTTTTAAAAAAATATTTTGACTTATGTTCCTTAGGAAAAGTAACTCAGATTTGTGGGTGGATTCACATCCCTTATTTTCGCCAACTAATCTAAAGTCACCCCAATTAGTATGCTGTTTGCCGACTCTACATGGGTACAGTTAATTTAAAACTCTCAAAGAGATCGTTTGAAGCGGGTGGGGATGCAATATATCATATGAGCACATGTATGAACTCGTGTTGCAATGGTCCGTGATTCAATTTCATTTCCGAAGGCACATCATCAAGAGGACTCTGCTATAGGGAGTATATTGGAGTAAGTGGAAAAGACAATATTAGAGAGTGGACCTCCGCGCTGGGTTTATCCGAGTCAAAGTAATTGGTTCCCTGGCGATTGGCTCCCATAGGTAGAATGAGTAATGCTCGAGCGACGATCGCAGAAAAAATGTTTGTTACACTTTCACGCTGAAACGGCTGGACTAATTTTGATAAAATTTGATATGGAGGTAGCTGACACACATAGGCTACATCATTTTCCCAAATTCCCACAGGAACGAAGTCCCGGGCGGAAAACTAGTATTTTATAGGTATTTAAGCCATAGCACTAATATTATGTCTTTGTCTATGCTAGTCAATCGCGACAGCAAATAAATATCAAAATAAAATGACACATTTGCCCCTTTTGGTAAAATATGCGATATCATAAATCTCACAAAGAGGCTTAACCGTAATCCATTTACTGGCAACACTGTTTCAATGTGATAAATTGTATTTATGTACTCATATGTCACATGCATCACATACTTGTTGTATTTTATTTGGAGCATTCATATACTATAGGGCATTCATCATATACAATAGGATCCTACAGAAGTATTTAAAAAATTGTATTTTCATACAAAAAAGTGGTATATCAGTTATCTATGTCTATTAAAAATGCTAATGTAATTCACTATTTTGACGTGTTCAAGCAATATTTGGTATATCTACTATATAAAAATAAGTCGGGTTTTCCTTCCTGACGCTATAACTCCAGAACGCACGAACCGATTTCCACGGTTTTGCATTCGTTGGAAAGGTCTCAGGCTCCGTGAGGTTTATAGGATACTTTTTATTTAAAAAAAAATTAGGACGCGGGCGGAGCCGCGGGCGGAAAGCTAGTGTTCTATAAAATAAAGCTATTTTTAACTTTTACTTAACTGACTTCTAGCACTCATAGTACAAGCCTTTTCTTTCTCCGTTCTTTTCTTTCACCAAAAAAAAGATCTGTTATCAGTTATCAGTGAGAAACAATACCTATACTTAATTTACAATTTTTTTCCAAATTCTTACGAAAACTAAGTCCTGGACCGAAAGCTATCTTAAGTTATTTTAGAGAAATCTCCTAATTTAATTTTACAATAAAAACTACTTTATGGCACTACAACACAAAGAAACAGTCACATTTACCTTACGTAACATAACCTAACGTTGTGTCTTACGTAATCTGTACATAGAAAAAAAATGCTAAAAACCGAGTCAGGGGGATGTAAGAAGAGAAATAAAACAAATCCTGATTTTTTTAGATTTTTTTGTTTCTCTGTTTGTCTGTTTGTCTGTTTGTCTGTTTGCACGGGCTAATCTCCGTAACTGTTGGACCGATTTAAATGAAATTTTGCATAGGGGTACCTTATATCCCCGGTCAACATTTAGGCTACATAAAATCTCGAAATATAGCCAGTAAATATAAAACCAACAACAAAAACCCCTGAAAAAATTCAAAGCTAGGTGTTTTTCAGAACATTTTACTCATACCATAGAGATCAACGTATTTTTGACATATACATGGGCTAAAATCAAGGACATGTTGTTTTTTAAATTTATCTCTTTCGAGAAAGGCAAAGGAATCTGCATCCATACAGCCAGGTCTTCAATATATGATGTACTTCTTAGCTATGTCTTCAATTTATATATTTCTTTACTTCTCTCATTCTCCGTAAGCCGATAGTGTTTTGTTTACGAAGAACTACGGCGGCGAGAAGCACTGCCGCTGGATCGGAGCAGATACACTGTATCACTTGAATTACTTTTTAACCGACTTCCAAAAAGGAGGAGGTTTTATGTTCGACTGTATACAGGGTGGAATTTTGTAATGCCACCTGAAGGGAAAGTACTCTTAATACTGTAGATAGAAAATTGTACTCAAAGAAAACATTCCTTTATTTTTAATAAGAAAGAAAACTGCATTCAAGAATTTTAGAAAATTCGCTAGCCACACCCGGGAATCGAACCGACTAAAATCTGTAAGAATACCCTGTACTTTTATTGCGTCGATCGTCAGGGTCAATTATAAGGATGAAATCTTTCTAACAAACTTGGTAAATTAAATGAAAGGAAGACTACGAAATCTTAAACCATTGCATATCTTTATTTTATGTATGTTCACCGATTTCTCCGCCATTTGGACCGATTTTCAAAATTCTTTTTTTTTGTTCGAAAGAGTATACTCCAGAAGTGGTCTTATTGTCACCAAGTCAGGATCTGATGGAATCCCATCAAAATCAAGGGCAACCCTTGAATGGAATAGGCACTTAAGTACAACGTTTCTCAAGTTATTTCTATTATTTACGCAAAACATAGAAAAATATACACATCAACACTGTCTAGGGATATTGCATGATTTTTCATACAAAAGAGGTCTGTTTGAGAAGCTATAATACCATACTCGAGATACACGGAGTGATATAATTTTCAGATGAGCAAGTGTTAAACATGAATTTTCATTTTTTATCAATGAATTTAATTTTTCTTAAAATTTGTGAAAACGTGACTAAAATGAAAAAAAAAATTGCGCTAATTCCACCATTTTCATACAAAAAGCAGAAAAAAGTGCATTTTGGTTTTCGTTTACGTCACGTTTAAACAAAACAATTTAAGCAAAATTCATTGACGAGAATTGAAAATTCAGGTTTAACACTTGCTCATCTTAAAATTATATCCCTCCATGTGTCTCGAGTATGCTTTTATAGCTTCTCAAACACACCTTTTTGTATGAAAAATTAAGCAATATCCCTAGACAGTGTTGATATTTAACTTATTTTTTCTATGTCTATGAGTACGTAGCATTTGATAAAAGGACCGGATTGAGATTTATGAGATATTTTGTATAAAAGATCCTTTCTTAATTTTTTGTCGGAAGTTTGGTTGAGTAGTATAGTTACACAGCCTGTGAATCGACGGTTTCTGGGTTCGATTTCCGGTTTGGGCAAACAAACCATACGAGGGAAACTTTAGTGCAGAAAGTTACAGTGTGAAGTGCTAATTAATTGATTTTATGATAGATAGATAGATAGATTGACACTTTATTCAATTGACATAAAACAGCACAACACAGTAATAGACAAATAACAAACATACAAGTAAACATGAATCAGCAAGCAAACAATGAAGTAAACAGAGTAAGAAACAGAAACAAATAATTTTATAAAACTATTTCACACCGTGTTATCTGTATCATGCCAATCAAATTGGCGCTGACTCAGCATATTGCTGCAGTACCAGACTGCAGCGCTGGTATTCTGCCATGATGCTACTTATTGAGTTTTCTTTGTAGATAATAATAACCTTTTTCTAACTTCATAAATTCACCTTTAAATAAAATAAATTATTTAAAAAATAAAAAACCCGACTGCAAAAACATCAACAGATAAGTAACGCACTAAAAAGAACGAAACAAGATTGAGATAACAAACTACTAAAACTAAAACCCAATAAACTCTACTATGGTTTAACAGACTGAATTATGAGTTGAAAGCCTAAGTTACCTAAATAATTTACATTATGTTTGGCACCAGGCGGGACCCATTATTTTTCTTTCGGTTTATTATTAGCGAATGGGTCCCGCCTGCTACCAAACATAATGTAAATTATTTAGGTAACTTAGGCTTTCAACTCATAATTCAGTCTGTTAAACCATAGTAGAGTTTATTGGGTTTTAGTTTTAGTAGTTTGTTATCTCAATCTTGTTTCGTTCTTTTTAGTGCGTTACTTATCTGTTGATGTTTTTGCAGTCGGGTTTTTTATTTTTTAAATAATTTATTTTATTTTAGACTTTTTAGTGTTCCGGCACACTTTTCTGAACGAAAACGTGTACCTACTTTTATGACCTATGTAAATCGGACAAGATGTAGAATTATTGATAGTGATAGTGTATCAAACAAAACAAAAACCGGCCAAGACCGTGTCGGGCTACGCGCATTATAGGGTTCCGTAGCAGCATGGTTCAAATATGAGCATATTGAGTTCACAGTAAACCGCTAATAACGTCTAATAAAAACGAGCCTTACATGAACCAATTCGTATACTTTAAGAACCACCTCGCGTGGATACAAACGTTTGTATAAAAATCGTTAACATTACGTATTAAATTAAAAGTGTTATACTATCGTTATGGTTATAGTCGTCGTCAAAATCTCCAAATACCTATTAAGAAATATTTGAATGACAGAAGGAATGATTTGAATGCGCGAGCGAAGCGAGCGCGAATTTTTTTTTTTAGGAGGTTTCTTTTTAGAGCTTCACATTACTTAGTTCCAGCGACGTCAACTGAAGCTCGAGCACGATATTTCTGCGCGCATGCGCCGCGGTCCTATGTCAAAATGTCAACATTGACAAAGGCAAAGGGCGACCAAGCCTTCAAGATCAAGATCACGCGATCAAGGTGAAATTGTACCGTCGTCAGTCGAGTGGCGTGCCGCGCGAGTTTTCTGTTGTAATTGTTGGATTGTTCTTGTTGTAATGTAAAGAAGGCATTTTTTAAAATAAATACTTTTGTTTGTTTTTTTAATTTTTTAATTTCACGAACACTTGGCTTTCGCCCCGCCTTACTTTTAACGTGGAACCTTGTATTGGCGAGTAAAAAAATACATAACCCTTTCACGTGTAGGTATGGGAGACGCCCGAAAAAAAAACTTTTTCCAAGTTTTTATTTTACGAATCTGTGGGTAATAATCTTTATATCCCATCAATGTTTGGCACTAAGTCGACTATTACTCGTTAACTTGAAGGGCCAGTTTATCTGTGATAGTTTTCCTTTTAATTTCGTCGCATATTCTACCACCGTGAATTTATCAAAATTTTAACAACAACAGTTTAGCTGGTAGAGGGGGGGGGGGGACACTTGTGTTTGACAAAAATTTTCACTTTAAAAATTAATGTTTTGAAAAAGGAGTGCTGAATCGAAAAACGTTATTAGTAAGCCCCTACTATCTTTAATAAAAAACCGACCAAGAGCGTGTCGGGCCACGCGCATTGTAGGGTTCCGTGGCAGCATGGTTCAAATATGCAGCTGGCTTCTTAATTCTAAGAGCATATTGTCATAGTCGATGTTAAAATCACCAAAATACTATAGTATCAAAAAAAATGTATTAAAAAGTTTGTAGTTTCAGAAATAACTGTAGTTTGGCCTAATTGTAACAGAATGAAAGTATGGAATGCGCGAGCGAAGCGAGCGTGAATTTTTTTTTTGCTATAATATTATTGTTAGGAATAATATATTAATATCGAGCTGCTGCTAAAGCAGGTCGCGTGGTGATTGTGTATAATTTTGATGTCATTTTCGTAATTAGCACCACCAAAAACCTATTAAACGACTTCTGACATGTCAATATGTTACAGTTTCGCTTTTGGCTCGCCTCACTGTTAGCGTGCCAAATTTCAGCTTTCTAGTACCAAGGATCTAATATTAGTAAATATATTCTTATTAATCCCAACTAAGTTTGGCACTCGGTCGACTATTATTCGCAAACATGAAGAGCCATCTTATGTGTAATAGTTTTTCTTTTAATTTCGCTGTATATAGTACTACTGTGAATTTTTTCACATTTTTAAAATTAACCGTTTAGCTGTTAGAAGGGGGGGGGGGGGACCCCTGTGTTTGACAAAAATTTTCACTTTAAAAATTTATGTTTTGCAAACGGAGTGCTGAATCGAAAAATGTTCTTAGTAAACCCCTTCTGTCTTTTAAAAAGCTGTTCTATGACACCCTATTTGATGATATTGGCGAGAAAAAAAAAATCATAGCCCTTTCACGTCTATGGGAGACAGCCGAATTTTTTTTTTCTAAGATTTTACCCTACAGTTCTGACGGCGTAGTTTATTGGCGAGAAAAAAAAAGTCCGTCGCCCTTTCATGTGTATGGGAGACACCCGACAAACAATTTTTCCCAACATTTTATGTTAGATCTGTCGGCGCAATCAATATTGTATAACCATGCCAAATTTCAACTCTGTTGTACCAAGGATCTAATATTAATAAATGTATTATTCTTATTAATCCCAACAATGTTTGGCACTTGGTCGACCATTATTCGTTAACTTGAAGGGTCAACTTATCTGTGATAGTTTTACTTTTAATTTCGTCGTATATTCTACCATCGTGAATTTTTCCACATTTTTAGAAACAACAGTTTGGCTGGTAGAAAGGGGGGGACTCGAGTTTGACAAAAAATTTCACTTTAAAAATTAATGTTTCGCAAACGGAGTGCTGAATTGAAAAACGTTATTAGTAAACCCCTTCTATCTTTTAAAAATCTATCCTATGACTCCCCACTCGATGATATTGACGAGAAAAAATAAATTAAGGACTTATAATTTGGTGCCAAAACTCCGCCATATTGTTTTTTTTTTAAATCACCTCCCTAAGAACATTCGGGTGTTTGAGACGAATCAAACGATACCTTAATTGTCGAAATCCATTCAGCCGTTTGGAAGATACGAGGTAATAAAGAAATTTACAAACATACATACATACAAGATACGCGCGAAAAACATAACCCTTCCTTGGCAGTCGGGTAAAAAGTACTTTATAAAGAAAATCTGAGAGTGCTGCTCTATAATTAGATAGATGTTATTTTTAAGAGCTATCGTCGAATATAAGTGAGTCGGAAGAAATTAAAATTATTGTAACTGACCCACAAATATCCAAAAATAAAACAAAAACTTCTGTGCTGAACTGGCACTGAACAAAAAATTTGGAATGTGCCAGCTGCCAACCAAATACATTGCATTGTTGGTACAGAGGCCAGCGCATCAGGTTACTCCATTTTCATTGCAAAACCGCTCTTATCACAACAGCACAGAGTGCACGCGTGTGGTAACCTGAGTTGGGGCCGTCCGTGCATTGAAAAATTTAGACAACGTATTATATAGGTACTCATAAACAATATGCCATTTTTTAAATTTTCATGACATGTAAAGTTACGTGACTTATGTTACTCCAACGAGGATTATAGGCGTATAATATCTAAAATATCGAAACTTTTGTCAGCTTCCCCATTAATAGTTCGGCTATTCTGCACTTTTTTAACGAACCAAAACTAAATACTTAATACAGTGTTAATAAGAACGAAGTTGATTAAGTATTTAGACTTCAAATCTTAATTCGGCCCTAACTAAATGACATTATTCAATCTTCAGGATATCACTTTTTGAAAACAATAAAACGGCTTATTTTTATTTTTATGCAAAGGAATCTATGGCCGTACAGCCGGTGTTTTCAATGCATTTCTTATTTTTAAAGGCGGGAAACTCAATAGAAACTGACAATTGACATTTGTTTTATTAAAACCACTATGAATATGGTCTATATCATGGTCTATATAGGTTTGATCTATGGCTTTGATGTTCTGACATGAAATAAGGGCTATTTATTGATTTTTTGATTTTAGTTTACATCAAGCGTAGCATTGCGTATATAAGCCATGGATAAATATTATAATATTACTATTCTAATAAGTTTCTTAGTTTGGATCAAGCACTGACACCTTTGCTTATTTCTACAAATGTCTATTGAAGGAAAAAGCTTAGTCATTTCTATCTTAAATTTATTTTTTTAATTAATCATTTTTACACAATTATCGCAAAGCACAATAAAAGCAGCGTGCTAGCTGAAATCTCAAATGCACGGGGGTTGTCTTAGATACTGACATAGGTGACCTGTTTCAGAAACTTCTATTCCACTGAAAATCAAAAATAAGTCCGTAATTAGCACTAAGGAATTCGTGTGCCATTTATTGTACTTACCTAAGTAATAGGTCTTTCAACATACAATTTTCTTAAATTTTTTTTGACACATATTTGTATTTTATCAAAATTTATTTTTTATAAGTACAAAATCCTTACGTTTTTCACAGAAACGCGAAATACAATATTAATTAACCACTTTTTGTGGGATTGTTAAGACAACAAGATGTTTTAGAGGCACCACTGACTCATGTTAAGTGTTGATTGTCTATCTCTCTCAGTATCAAAAAATAAAAAACGACTGCTACTTAAGTATAGATCAGAGTCTGAGTCGCGTTTTATAATACGGACCTTAATCTATCAAAAGCAGTAACAATGGTATAGAAAATATAAGCGATAGAGGAAACAACTATGTTTGACCTTTGTTTTCAGATCCAAAGTAATGTATTACATAGTTAGCCAAGTTTTCAAATAAAAAATATTTTTAGAAATTGCTTTTCCTTATATGAACGAAATAGTTGCTATTCGTTCATATAACGAAAGTATGAACGAAATAGTTGCTTCAATAAAAAACGGCAATTCATGTATCTGTAGTTGTGTCAAAGTACAAACTCTGTCTATAAAAATACATACAACACGCAGACGAAGTTGCGGGCATCAGCTAGTTTTAAATAAAAATAAAACTCTCGGAGCAACGTTCCAAAGTCTTAATTGTCTGCTTCTTTCTAAGGCTTCGCTGAAGCTTCACATCGACAATGTGGCAAACAAAGTTAGTTTGATTTGGTATTTTCTTACCGCCGCCGTGGGCGTCCTCATCAAATCTTTCCTTTGAGTCTTGACTGGTAATTTAGAGCAGAAATGGGAATTTTATATTGAGTAAAGAAATTGTTACTTATTGAGTTATCGTTGACGATCACACTCATCAAAAAAATTAACTTTCTTTATTAGTATTTCCAGCTTTCAGAACGCAACATTTTATACATTTCCGATTGTTATTTAGGAAATGTATAGATTTACTAGAAAATGTATACAATGACGGATTTCACACATTTCCGTTAACATGTACAATAAGTATAAAGATGTATTTCGTTTGTTGTAGTATTCTTCGTCTGTTTCCTGCCGTACCATGCGTTTGAGATGTGGTTCCACCTCTCGCCGACTGCTCAAGCCGATTATAATGACTGGACTCATGCGCTCCGGATCATTGGATTTTGTCTTAGGTAGGTGCATAATTTATCTACTTCCGTTCTTTAAAATCTTTGACGGTTTTGTAAAGAATTAATGGTCAGTCATAATCAATTATTTACTTTTAGTTCGGTACATTAAATTTAAAGTACTTAAAGAAAATGTCATCCCCTATTGTGATGGGTACCTACCAGGGCGTTCTACAAACCGTTTAAATTGTATTGAGTAAGTATACACATCAACACTGTCTAGGGACATTGCACGATTTTTCATACAAAAGAGGTCTGTTTGAGAAGCTATAAAAACATACTCGTGACACATGGAGGGATATAATTTTCAGATGAGCAAGTGCTAAACCTGAATTTTTAATTCCAGTCAATTAATTTTGTTTAAATTGAAATTTGTTAAAACGTGATGAAAACGAAAACAAAAATGCACTTTTTTTCTGCTTTTTGTATGAAAATGGTGGAATTTGTTAAACGTGATTTTATTTGTTCAATTTGTTAAAACGTGATGGAAACGAAAACAAAAATGCACTTTTTTTTTGCTTTTTGTATGAAAATGGTGGAATTTGAGCAATTTTTTTTTCATCACGTTTACACAAATTTCAAGAAAAATGAATTTCATTGATCAGAACTGAACATTCAAGTTTAGCACTTGCTCATCTGAAAATTATATCCCTCCATGTGTCTCGAGTATTCTTTTATAGCTTGTTTTTTGTATTTTGTCTTTTGTATGAAAAATCATGCAATATCCCTAGAAAGTGTTAATGTGTGTACTATTGTTTATCAGTGAAGTCACAAGCATTCACAAATTCACTCGAACTATAATTCCTGTCGGGGTAGGCAGAGTATCATAGGGTTCTAGCACCACTCGACGTCACATTTGACATAGATCATGAGGTTATTAGATGAAACATGTGCATTATGATGATAGGGTTATCAACCCATAATACACACATCAACACGGTCTAGGGATATTGCACGATTTTTCATACAAAAGAGGCCTGTTTGAAAAGCTTTAAAAGAATACTCGAGATACGTAAAGAGCTATACTTTTCAGACGAGTAAGTGCTAAACTTGAATTTTCAATTTTGTTTTACTTGAAATTTGTGAAAACGTGATAATTGTGAAAACTAGACCGTGTTAATGTGTGTACACTAAAATCCTCACATCCCACTTGCTGGATTTTATGTTATGCCTGGGAAGAGTTGGCAGCTGGCACATTCTGTTTTTCTTGCCAGTCCAGCGTGAAAGAAAAACTTTGTAGATCGTTCGTGTTAAATGATAACAATCATAAAGGTTTTCGTCGCTATTTTTTATGTCTGTAGGTATATTTTGTTAGCAAATACTTTTATATTATCATTTCATCGACTTTTATAACCATATGGGTGTCCATTAGGCACTTCCTTTCGATGTTTATTTTTTTATTAAAAAAAACACTTCCCTCACAATTTCTTCATGACGATGTTCTTCTCCACCAGTTTCCTCAATTCCTGCGTCAACCCGGTAGCCCTGTACTGCGTCAGTGGTGTCTTCAGGCAGCACTTCAACCGCTACCTCTGCTGCCGAAGGGGCACCCTCCATCCAACTTGCAGCTCGAGGCTCTCACGGACCGCAATCTGCGAGACTTCCTTTAGGAGCACCCACCGGCATCGATGTAACAGGTACGGGAGTATGTTTGAGATTAAAACACTTTATTTTGTTGCTAGTAAACTCATTTTATCAATTAACATGGCATAATGTTGTAATAGAGGATAGAGGTGTCTGGCTTTTACTCCACTGACAAGAGCGCGGCTCTTAAATTTTGTAAGGAATGTTGGAATATCTTTTTTTTCTTTGGAAACGCAATGTTCATTATTAGGGATTATTAATAAACATGGCGATTCCGACATACTACGACTTCGGAGTGTCGGATCTCTCTCTTGCGCTTTTAAGATGACAATGACAGGCTGTGTCAAATATCAGTCGTAAACTTTATGTTTAAATTGTTTGAAATCGGTTAGTTTCAAATTCTTGCCATACATAAGTGACTAGACAACGCGGTGTATGTTGAGAGCAGTGAGACACAGACTGGATAAGTGAAAAGTATGTGAACCATTTGACGGTGAATAACTGGTTGCCACAAACCATTCGGAGTGCAGTTTCCGTCATGATCATAATTTCAAAATATTAATGTCATTCTTAACAATAATATTTCTTAACAATAATGGTTTTTTTATTATTCTAAAACTAAAACTGCAAGTAATTGTACCGACTGAGTCCTAGAAGACGATTGATACATAAAAAAATTAATAAATGGTCAACATGTTTCTTTTCTTTCCTAGATATCAAAGAAAAAGTCTATGAGACTGATGTGCTGCAGATCTATCTTAAAATATCGACGGTTTTTTAGCTTTCCGAAAAGGTATAAAAAAACTTTGATGAAAACTACCAGGTAGTTGTAAAAATTTACGGTACTCAAGTACTCTCTGTAGTTGTAAAATTACAGTTTTTACAACTTCAGTCAGAAAACTAAGTAAAACAATCCAAATAGATAACAAATAATGTTTATTAATCTTTTTATATAAAATCTACAATACATGTTCTATATGTCCGCATCTGTTTCTCATTCTGTATCTTAAGCCACTTTTCACTAAACCAGTAGTTAAGTTGTGATGACAGTTTTTATTTATTAAGGCGACTACAGCACCTAAATTACGATTTTATGATGCGTAGATAAGCATGACGCACTGCATTAAATCGAAGAAAAAAATACTACGGTAATATTCAGGACATAAACTAGATAACTAGTTTGCTGAAAACATGATTGAGCACTTTTGGTTCATAGAAAACGCTCACAAAGTCACCTCTAAATACCAATATTGTGTATCTTTTAAGCTGTAAAAACGATAGTAAAATGCACACAGGAACTTGAATTTGCTATCAAAATGTTCGTGATAGAACACTCTCGATAAGTAGTTAACGCATTTTTCGATTTAAGCTGTTACCTTTCTAAATCTCATAGTAATCTTCGTGTATCGACACTGTTCGCACTGCCGGCCCAGGCCTGTTGAGAGACGGAGATGGCACTATTCCTATGTGTGCTGCCTTTATCGGGTGCTGTAGTCGCCTTAAGCCATTCTGAGAACTGCTTCACTTATCAGCTTATACCAAAGGTTTTTCCTTGGAAATTATTGTTTAGAAGTTGGTTAAAAATACAAAGACTATGAAAAAAAAAGAAAACCTATCTAAATTAAGGTTAGATTATTCTAATCCCACTAAGACCACATTAGTAGGTAACAAGGTACTATTATTTTTTTTGTGCTAAGATTGACCTTTACCATTTGATACAATAATAATAGACCTTTTACGTAAAGAGATATTCTCAGAAATCTATCAATTCCACAAAATCCAGTGGGAATAAAGAAGCTTTAGAATTGCCGCGTAACGTGTGTGATTTGCACAAACTAGAAACAGCAATGTGGGAGTTAACGAGATTTCAAGGAAACTACGTCCCGACTGCAGCTTATTTATAACACACAATCAAGATAAAGTAACTTCAGTAATGTAAACGGTTTTTTTTTATATTTAAGTGCATTATTATAGAGACCCGGTCCAGCTTCGCTTAGGATACAAGATTCGTTGGTTTTTTATGAAGTTTTTTTTAGGGATAAGTAGGTATTTATAGCTTTCAATTTTTTTGTATAAATTTATTTTACGAATAACGGATACTTATTATGTGACAATTAGTTGCCTCCTTCTGTCAAATTATGTGTGAAGACTTTTAATTAACCGACTTCAAAGAAAGGAGGAGGTTCTCAATTCGACTTATTTTATATTTTTCGTATGTTTGTTACGCGATAACTTCACTAATTGTCAGTTGATCTTCAATTTTTTTTTGTTTATAGAGTGCACTTTTGAGTGGTCTCATGTAATATTTTTCGAAATTGATCGAGAGTTTTTTTAAATCTACAGAAACAAAAAACACCTACACATTCTTTTGGTTTTCTGCTGATAAACAATTTTGGGATTGAAGTCGGTTGACTCTTACGTTTTTAACGTGGACAGTAATTCATATTTTATTTTTATTTTTAAGATTATTGAATGAAATCTTAATCTTGATTATAATGTTACTGTTTAGCATGTATTTTTATTTATTTATTTTTTAATTTAGTTCTAGCCACCACCCGCTTTGCTTTTTTACCTCTCGGAAATATCCTAACCTAAAGGTTGCCTGGAAGAGATTGCTACCTAAGCAATAAGGCCGCCTTTTTGTACATTATACTTCCTTGACTATTCATGTTAATTTACTTTGTCTGTCCCTGGTGTGCAATAAAGAATATTTCATTCAATAATCTTTACTGCTTGTGGTTATTTTTTAGATTTCGTAGCAAAAATAATGATTCAAAGTGTATTCCAATCCAATATCTTAATACAAGTTCACCTCAACTCGTGACTATTCTACGGATAATCTAATCAAAGAGATTTATAGTTTTAGCCTTTGGACCAAGTATCGTGAATAGATATGTATCGAATAAGGGGAATAGGGCTTCTTATGACGTACTTAATAACCTTCATGTATTAGTCTTATTAGAATTGTGGTGGTTGACTGCGATGAAATAGTACGTTATGTATACTCACACACAAATGAAATAAACATATTAAAAATAAAAACAAGAAATAAAAATGTATGTTCAGTTCAATAAAAGCTAATTTAATTTTAAATTTGTTATAACTCAATATAAATACTATTACTTATTCATAATATTATCAAAACATAATATGTAAGTGCTCCAAAATCGTCATTCTCACCTGGTAGCGGTGCACCCTGTTGAGGCTCTGATATGACGTACTACAAACTACAACCCGTAAACTTCGCCATTATATATTTTAATTTTTATTAAAATACTCGGCAAAATCACGATTGTGGACGCCATCTTTCAAAGAATTGAATTGAACATGATAGAATAAAAATATATAGTACTAAACCGAACGTGATATACTTACCACTGTGTTGACAAAAATTACTCGTGCGTGGTAAATCCTCAGAACAATAAGTGACAATGGTCGTTTACCTCATTGTTCTAATACTCACATATATTTGGGAAAATGAAAGCTTTTCATCAAATAAAACAAACACACGATAAAAGGATTTCAATATTCTCGGTTAGAGTATATTGTTTCTGATCTAACGTCGGCGTGTTCAAACAGCTAGCAGTTCTTATAGTCGAGAGGTACCGAATTCGATCCCCAGTGCCGCCATGCGCCAATAACTCGTTTTGTTAGCTATTATGTACATTAGTTGCACACTAACCGATGCTCTTACGGTGAAGGAAAACATTGTGACGAAATTTGCACATTTAGGAGACAAAATACAGATAACGCAGGTCAGATGGCAGTCGCTCCACTGTAGTGACTTGACTTTCCAAAACTTGGATCATGGTTAAGCGTACCTCGAACGAAAAATGGAACTAATTGCTAAACAGAAGATCTTGAAATCACTGATCAAATCTGTAAAATAGAAAAAAATTGCTTCTCTTTTAGCCAGCAGTTGGTTAGGCAAAATTTTGTTAGACTAGAAAGCTAAAAAACAACTATGAACTTGAGAAGGTACAAACCTTAGACCAAGACCAAACCAAGCACTGGACTTGAACGGATGTTTTCTACCTTTCGAACAACAATAGCCGCAAAACATCCTTCAACTTTTTGAATGGCCGCAAAATCAATAATTTTTCAAAAACGATGGAAAGTAACTGATATGCCACTAAAGATCACATGAGTGTTATTCCTACTCCTTCCACTTCAAAGTTCATATTTCAACAGTGATTGTTCTACAATCTTTTACAGGAACCCAACAGAAAGCGTGGTGATATCAAACTACGACTATGGAAGTACTAAGAAAAAGAGCAACATCATTTCAAGAAACAGTACCGACGGAGTAACCATAATGACTATAAGAGACACCAATGATTACTTGACCGGCGATGCTGAAGAGAAATGTATCAATAGATAAGTACTTAAATGCTTAAGTAAAATTATGTATATTTTGGCGTGTAATTGGAGCAATTCTTGCATCTTTCCACTCATTTTGTACACGATATGGAGAAGATTTTTATGCTTTTGATGTAAGAATAATGTGGATTTGGTGACTTTAAATAAGTAAGCTAAACTGAAGGATGTGAATCAGCTCACGAAATTGAACATAGAACATTGATCGGTTTTCTTTCCCCATAGGTCGAAATAGAAAAAAAAACCATGTATCTTGTACGACCAGCTGCTTGATTTGCCTTTGCACATACATACATACACTCACGCCTAAAATCCTTATCGGGGTAGGCAGAGCATCAGTGGTTTTAAAACCACTTGATGCCACGTTTTAAATAGAGAGGGTTATTTGCCTTTGTGCGAGTTTTTTTTTTGTTGAGAATTTATCATATTCTTGGGGAAAATTGTACAGTTTCATGGGGAGAGTCACCACCAAAAGATTTTCTAACTAATTTAAAGTCAGAGGTTGCGAATTAGATTCGCTAACAATAACCTTTGAGTACCTATTAAAGGGGTTTGAACAATTTTGCATAGTGGTAACCAAAAGATTCCGAAAATTTTGGAATTTTCCAAAAAAACGCGACGCATTATGAAACCATCATGATGCTTCGCATGAGTATCATACGAGATCTTTAACATGGAATATCTCGAAACCTCTACGCTTAAGGACTATGTCCTAAGCATTTTTGTTCGTCTATACCTAGATCCTCTATCGATAACACTGGTTTCATGAAGCGTCGCGTTTTTAAACAGTCTCGAAAAATTATGTTCACCACTATGCCAGGCTGTCACACAAAGAGGTTTTTCAGTGTTTCAATGTTTGCGTATTTTAGGTAAAATGTGTGTCAGATTATGGATAAGTATGATATATCAGTTTTAAGCAAACGTACTTTAAACCAGTTCTTAAGTAAGATTTTCTTAATCTGATTAATACCTTGATCCCTTGCTACGAAAAGCTTAAAATCACATACTCTATTTTAAATGTTGTTAACAAACGTATTATTAATTCAACGAATAACACGTTGCCCAGACAGCAGCACGTCAGGTAACCATTTGCACTACGAAATAACACGTTGCCCAGACAGCAGCACGTCAGGTAACCATTTGCACTACGAAATAACACGTTGCCCAGACAGCAGCACGTCAGGTAACCATTTGCACTACGAAATAACACGTTGCCCGGACAGCAGAACGTCAGGTAACCATTTGCACTACGAAATAACACGTTGCCCAGACAGCAGCACGTCAGGTAACCATTTGCACTACGAAATAACACGTTGCCCAGACAGCAGCACGTCAGGTAACCATTTGCACTACGAAATCCGACGCTGTTACAAGCAGCATAAGGGCGTTGTCAAGGTCAAAATGTATAGTCTGATTTGCTGCCGTATGTCTATTAAAAAGCATAATTCGATACAATATGTTTTTAGTATAGACTTACAATTTAAAAAAATAAACGCTACACACTCAAAAGCCCACATTAAGGTTTTCCCTTGTGTCGTGGGTCCCTTGGAACACACATAAAGACAAACACAAACACCCATGACCCGAAAACAAACATCTGCATTTTACACAAATATTTGCCCCGACTGGGAATCGAACCCAAGGCCCGTCGATCAAGAGGCAACGCCACTACCACTCGACCAAACCGGCCGTCAAATTAAGCATCACTATTATTTTCCAAATACTTTAAAATTGTTTGATATACTCGTGGATAAAAAACTTGTAAGAGATTATTAGATAGTATTAATTTATTAAATCACTATTCTAATCATTCATGAATTATTATAAGCAATTTAATTTTTTTAACGCATAATCATAATGCATATATGCATTCGCAATTAAATAAACTTAAATAAGTTGTACTTAACACAAACTGTAAATAAAAAAAGCCTGGTGTGTAAAATAAACATGTAAATATTGAATATCATAATTTAAAAAATAATGATTTTGAAACTATACGTAAGTACCTAAAATAAGAAAGCTTTTGAAACGAACACTGTTTACAGAAGATTTAATACGAAGTTGTTTTAAAATAAAATATATCACTTTCGATGTGCTGCTATTTTACAATCTAGTCAAGAAAGTCTTTAAAAGATTCAAAATTTAATTATTTGTACGAGTATGTACTTACTTAAAACCAAAGAAAAGTTTTAGTTTGTAAGGAAATATGTGTATATGTTGTTTTATTTGTAAAAAATAGATCAATAAGAAACACTTAATTGTAAGAAATGAAAATGTTAAGCTAAACACGCTTTTGTAAGTAGTTAACTAAAAATTAATGTGGTGTAGGATTTATACTATGTATTGCTAGGTTTTTATCGAAAACATAAACTTTGCATGACTTCTGATATCTCCTTTGAAATGACCTGAGATTATGTCAAATAAATAGTTGTTTAGAAATTACAGTGGTTTTATTTGTCTCATTTTTATTGACTATCACCACAGCTGAGGAGAATCTGCGCCGAAGGAAGACAATAGGCCTTTTATTAATTCGAAAACGGCACGGCAAAATTGTATTACCATTGTCTCCTATGTAATAGTAATACTAGAAGCTGAGAACATAGTGGACAATGGTAGTTCAAATTTTGAAGTAACGTGCCGTGCCGTTCGAATTATAAAAAGGCCCAATTGGGCGTTTTTCAATTTGACGGCACGGCACCAGGGCCGAAACAAAAATGAATGAAAAAGAGTCATCGCCGTGCCGTTGCCGGCGCCGGTCAGTGGAAAAACATGCCATATATTTTCATACATTTTTGCTTCCCGCCGTTAACGGCGCCGCCGGTGCTGTGCCGTTGCCGTGCCGTCAATTGGAAATCCGCCCAATTGGGGTGACTTCAAATTAGTTAGCCAAATTTTAGTGGGTGATTCTCCCTATGGAATTGAATAGCTTTCCCCAGGGAACCCAGGTTTCCCCGAGCAACCTTAGGTTCAATCCCTACTATCCCTACTAATATTATAAATGCGAAAGTGACTCTGTCTGTCTGCTACGCTTTCACGCCTAAACTAGTGAACCGATTTTGATGAAATTTGGTACAAATATAGATGATTAGACCTTGGGAAACGACATAGGGAATATTTTATCCCACAGCTAGGCAGGTAGCCGCGGGTAGAAAGCTAGTTTACCATAAAAAGGCAATCGGCCGATTGTTCAAATCAAATTGTATGGAGAGTATAAGTTTTTTTTTTTCATATCTCGACCTATATTCCTTGGAAAAAGTTGCTCAGACTCGCGTGCTAATTTACACCTTTGATATTCGCTAGCAAAGAAGTCACCGAAAATGTTCTATGAAAACAAAGGTATTTTTCAGTTAGTATCGACATTGCGAAAACGACATGAGGATTTTAAACCTATTACTAATTTATCTACGAAAAGAAGTTAATTTAAGGAAGAAAAGGACTGACGTAGGTAACTCGTTCTAACTTGCTACAACAGTTTCTGTCGGGTTATAACTAAGTCCATTACTCATAACTTACAGAACTTCTCTAACTTCCAAGCTCGTGCGCCGCTAAAAACTGCGCCCGTCGCGTCGCTTCGTTTATTAACTGACTGGGAACATCCATTCGATTTTATAATATTAGCCTACGAGAGCGGTGAAAGTGCAGCTTTGTGCATTCCCGTCATAGTTCCTTAATTCCATTTCGCGAACAAGAAAACTTTGCATAAAATTGCTCACGGAGGGATGCAAGAAGCCTTGAATATATCCATTTAGTTAAAACTTCGCCAACTTTGATGGTATTGAAAGTTGCAACTGCAAAATAATACGGTAAACGGGTGCAACTGGCAAGTTAGGAAACTTATTAAATTGTAAATTCGGTGTTTTCCAAGTTCCGCTCTAACTTTTTTCGTGTATTTGGGTGACTCTAAATGGGCTTTTAGGGTTCCGTACCCAAAGGGAAATAAAACGGGCAAGTGCGAGTCAGACTCGCGCACGAAGGGTTCCATACCATTACCTATAAAACCGGCCAAGTGCGAGTCGGACTCTATAAAAACCATTATCTCTATAAAAACGGCAAAAAATCACGTTTGTTGTATGGGAGCCCCCTTAAACATTTAATTTATTCTACTTTTTAGTATTTGTTGTTATAGCAGCAACCAAAATACATCATCTGTGAAAATGTCAACTGTCTAACTATCACTATCATGAGATACTATCAAATATCATAGATCGAAATACGAAAAATACAAATATAAAAAATGTATACTTACAGACTATAAAGGATTATGTGCTACATAACTACGAGTACCTACAACTCTACGCAACTGATTGCCTTAGAATGAGAAGTCAACAATTTTCTTTAAAAGTTGTGTTTGGATTAATGAAAGTCATTCAGTTTCATAAGAAGAATCATCCTTAAGAAGAATAGGTAGGTCAGTGTGAGTTGTAAGACGCAGGTTTTATGAACTTGGTTTTTCTGCATTTAGTGTTAGTAAATAACTATACCTACCATTGAAAAGAGTCTTAAATTCTAAATTTACTTATCGCACGTCCCATTTACAAGTTAAATAACCCGCCCCGTGCCGTACCAGACGCAAAGGTGCCTATCACACTCGCCGCGTTTCCGCGTTGAATGGCAATCGACAACCTTTGCGCCTGGTAGGACCCAGAGCGCAATAAGGAGAATTAAGTGTCGGTACATAATTTAAAACCATCACCCTATATATTTTAACAGTACCGTGGTTTATGTTTTATGATTAGATATTAAAATTACTAAAATTTCAATAGTTTCATCAATTATGATTATACTTCAAGGCCTCTTAATACTTTTAATATCATACTTCCACTTTCCGTCTTGTTGATGTAAACAAGGACGGCTTTGACTTTAATGAGCTAAGTATTAGCAGGTTAATTTAAGGAAAAAAAACTAGGCCATCTTGCCACAATGTAATGTCAAACACTATTATCAACAGAACAACAAAATAAAGAACAATGGATCTTCCTGCTTCCTACACAGACAGCTACCGTCACCTCAAACATTGGGTTTTTCCTTTGCAACAAAACAATATGTTATGTTATTAGGTACTTACCTCTATTATTTCGATTATTGTATTTTTATTATTATCATTTTCTGGTGTATATTAAAATATATTCTCTAGATTTTCACAGGCCGAAGCTAAGTGCTGTTATGTATGTAGTCTGTTCGGATTCGAGCGTCGTCGTAGACTCCATTGTAGATTCGCACCAGTGGGTAGATCCGCAGCAGCAGCTCTGGTCGGGCAGCACTATCCCAGCGGTGGTTCAGGGATAAATAATAGTCGGGGGAATTAGTGCTTAAAAGTCAATATTTATTCGTCAAACAGTCGGCCTTATATGCAGTGGCTGCGACTTGCAATCAGCTACACACGGGCGGAGTCGCGGCACGATTTAGCTACCCTACATAGCTCAGTCTGTAGGTAGTTTTGCATTGCAAAAGGTAGCGTAGACAATGTTTTGACACAATATTGTTTAGGTATGGCAGGTTAATAAAAATCCAAGTTCTCGACCTTGGAGGACCCAGGCGTTAGCCGCCATCTTGAATTAAAGGTGCCAAAATTAGGTATATTTTAAATAACTTCTCAATTGTTTCCTAAATCACAAAAGTGTCTATGAAGGGTTCAAAGAAGACAAAATTGCCTACATTTTTTGCATACATGATTATTCTGTAAGTCTTATAGGTAAAAAGTTACAAGCGAAATTCGGAGTCCCTAGACCCAGCGGTTTGGGCTGTGCATTGATATGTCAGTCACTTAACCCCCTTAATCCCCTTAGGGGTAGAATTTCCAAAATCGCTGATACAGGTGTTCATAATTTTTTAATCATCAGCCTACATACGAAGTTCTAAGATCCTAACTTCAAAATTCACGGACTTTTATACAAACTTCCATCCCCTATTTAACCCCCTTAGGGGTGGAATTTTCAAAAATTACTCCTTAGTGGATGCCTACACTACATAAGGTATCTATGTGCATCAAGTCCGTAAGTCCAGCGGTTTGGGCTGTGCGTTGTGTATCCCCCAGTCAGATTATCATTTTATATATTAGATTTTTGTAAATACTTTTATTTCCGTCGCTTGTAACTTTTTACCTTTAAGACTTACAGAATAATCATGTATGCAAAAAATGTAGGCAATTTTGTCTTCTTTGAACCCTTCATAGACACTTTTGTGATTTAGTAAACAATTGAGACGTTATTTAAAATATACCTAATTTTGGCACCTTTAATTCAAGATGGCGGCTAACGCCTGGGTCCTCCAAGGTCGAGAACTTGGATTTTTATTAACCTGCCATACCTAAACAATATTGTGTCAAAACATTTTCTACACCACCTTTTGCAATGCAAAGGCCTTTGCATTTCCCCACAGACTGAGCTAACAAGTCTATACTGTATAGAGGAAAGATTTGATTGTTTTGTTTTCTTTCCTCTATACAATATACTAACTATATATTGTATAGAGGAAAGATTTGATTGTTTTGTTTGACGCATTGAATAGGCTCCGAAACTACTGGACCCATTTGAAAATTTCTTTCACCATTAGAATACTATATTATCCCTGAGTAACATAGGCTACATAATTTTCCCAAATTCCCACGGGGACGAAGTCCCGGGCTAAATGCTAGTCAGTGATAAACATTTTCGGACCACGCGACACTTACTAAGAATCACAACTTTTTGCATGAGCATGAATGTGGAAGAATGCGTTATTTTTAAACTTGGCTTAAGCAGCTTAAGCTGTAATTTTGGATAAAGTTTTGTTTTAAATAAGTAAACAAATCATTTTGTCCATTCACAATACATTTCTTCATTAATAAACGATTCGTAAGTATTACACATACTCGCCAGCGCATAATCTGCCTTACTTCCTGATGAAGGTCCTCGTATAGGATCGAAACTGATGGCCCGATGCCGGTTTTAAGTAAAGTAAGTAAAACCGTTTAAATTACAAATTATGGTTTCTTCATGCTATAGTCATGCAATGCATGCCCTACCTGCACGAAACTACATAAATCTAAGATCTAATGGATGTTACTCAACCCGACGTCTAGTGGCCGAGTCCGCAACAGTTTGCAGAATTTCTCATAATCGATACATTTGTACATAGGAATCTCTGTTCGCCGTTCATCGGTAAGAAGAAACAATCTTTAGCCGATACCTTGTTTTACCGTTGACTCGGTTCGCCGAAAATCGTTAGAAATAAGAATTTTAAACGTTATGTTGCTACCTACCTAGCAATCGCCTTTGCGACGCAATTGGTTATCGGAATAGCCACCCTGGGCCACAACGTTATAGTTACTTGCCATAGAAATCCTATGGGTAAGGTTGGATAACATTGCATACCTGTACGGCTGTCCAAAATCAAACCACAGTATGGTCCATCTGCAAAAAAAAATTTTTTTCGCCATTTTCTGAGTTACCTAGTAATAGCAACGCTCTAGAAAATGGTCTATTCCACGTCGTTCTACGATTATTAGAACCCGAGATATAGATAAATCAAAACCTAGTATGGTCACAAAAAATCACGTAAAACAAATTCAAAACACAGTAAGGCACAAGAACAAAACTAAAACACGGTATGAATTTGGAGTAACTGTGTTTTGTATATGTTTGACGTTACGATCGATACCTATTTAAAAAACCCAGTTATTTGTACATACTAGGTTAAAGTGTGATTTTGAGTGTACTATTCCAAAAAGACAAATTTTAATGATATCAGTCAATTCAGCGTTCCAAACCGCGTCGATAATAACACTTTTGTCTATGATTCAAATAATCATACGGTACAATCAAAAACATGTTTTTGCGCGTTCTGTAAAATTCGCCAAAAGTCCCTTGTTTTAGGACAGCCGTGTAATCAGTCGCATGAGATGATTTTGTTTGACGTATCTCGATTCTCGTTCCACCCTCTTGTTCTATCGCATAGCGTCAGTAATTCAGTACGGAACGAAATCTACATCAAAATTATATATATCGCGTTTATGTTAGGCAATGCTGAACAATTTTATAAAGTTTTGCTTCATATGAATTAATAAACGTCGGGAATAATAATTTTACCAAAACTCCCCGAAATACTAATAAATGTGCTGGACACAAAATAATTTAAACTTGTTTATTAGTTTCCTTTGAATACAACGTGTAGGCAGTCAAAGTTCATGCGTTTTTCATTCCACACGGTAGAACCGAAAGCTATTAATTTCATAATAATCGTTTTTTTTACTCCCGACAAAAAAAAGAAAAAAATAAGTTTGACGTGTGTATCTGTGTGTCTGTTTGTAGCATGGTAGCTCCTAAACGAATAGACCGATTTACTATCAGTTTTTTTTGTTTGAAAGCTTACGTGATCGGGATGGTTCTTTATAGTCATAAGTATTGGTAATACTGCGGTCCAGAGGGTTCGGAAGGTCGTGGTAGTATGCGATTTTTACTTTGAAAGTTATAAATGTATTTGGATAGTTCTCAAGTACGTCATCTGAACGGATAAAATGAGGACCATTGCCACTCCACCGCCACGCCATTGAGGTGCCATTGATTAGTAAAAAAAACGTCGTGCAGGCCGAGTACGATAGTGACAGCGCCGCGACAACACCGCGGTCCTATGTCAAAATGTTAACATTGACCACGCCATAGGGCGAGCAAGCCTTTTCGCAGGACCCTCATGCAATCGAAGTGAAGTTTCAGCGTGAGCCGAGCGCGAGTTCGCAGGACCCTCGTGCAATCGAAGTGAAGTTTCAGCGTGAGCCGAGCGCGAGTTCGCAGGACCCTCGTGCAATCGAAGTGAAGTTCATCGTGCTAGTGCTGCTGGTGTCAGAATTTTCAAAACACACATTTAGTTGATTAACGCCAGACGAAACAGAATAAAAGTACAAATGTAATAAAAAACCGGTTAAGTAACGGCTAGAGAAGATAAAATAGAATTAGTTTTCGTCGAAACCACAAGTAGATCAATATCTATGTTCTGATTATCGTTAAATTCTGAATAACTACTATTTCTGTGATGCTTACTTTACCTTAGCCAGAAATTTGAGATACTGCGAAAAGCAAAACTGTGCCGCTATACGCGAAATCAACTGTTTCTTGGTAAAACGTTTTCAGGATAACCATGTCAAGTACAGATATCTGTGTAAGTATATACAGCCGTTTATTACAAACAAACACACATACGTCTGCGTTTTATAGGAGTAATCAGAGATCCTTGAGAATAGTAAGCCTTGACAATTTTTCGGCGGCAACCTCGTTCGTTTATTATACTAGAGTGTTACAAGTATATCCTTAATTACATTCCTTAAAAAACCTTTTTATTTATTTATGGACAATGGGTTCGCTCTTGACCACAGTCTAGCCCAGGGGCGAAGATGCATTCGAGGTTGAGCAAACTCACCCAGAAGATGCTTATTCACTGGAACTTTAAAGAGATTTGGGTTACATGAGCCCGGAAATACAGACGCAGGCAGAGAATTCCATTCCTTAACGATGTGCGATATCCTTTTTTATTAACCGACTTCAAAAGAAAGGAGGAGGTTATCAATCCGGGTGAATTTTTTTTTTTTATGTTTGTTACCTCAAAACTCCGTCATTTGTAAACCGATTTCAAAAAATTTTTTAGTTCGGAAGCATCTACTTCCAGATTGGTCCCATAAAAATTTTATCGGAATCGTTTTAGTAGTTTAGGTCATAAAAAAAAAAAACTGAAATTAACGGTCATATATGTGGATGATAAAAGGTCATCATAAACGAAGCAAAAACGAAGTAGTTCCCTGAGACTTTTAAGTTATTTTTTGGGGCTCCTTTGTGGGGATCTACCGTTTAGTGACCGGTAGCGTATATTACCACCCCATACATTTCATGCCATCTGGCGATCGGTTTGAGAATTGTACTACCCCGTATCTTTCTTGCCATCTTGCGACTGGTTATGAATATTACCACCTCATATATTTCCGCGGGGTGAAAGTAATTGATCACTATATCGCTCTTTAATCTCGAGTGATTTAGTGCTTTATAATAAACTAGCTTTCCGCCCGGTGCTCCGCCCGCGTGGACTATAGTTTATATCGTGCCCAACTGTGGGATAAAATGTAGCCTATGTCCTTTCCCAGACCCTAAAAATTTCATCAAAATCGGTTCAGTAGTTTAGGCGTGAAAGACGGATAGACAGACAGACAGAGTTACTTTCGCATTTATAATATTAGTATGGATCTACGAGGGAGTTGTATGAATGATAAATGATAACCTTTAAAAATAATAAAATAAAACATTTTTAACAAAAAATTGGCCCGCCTTCAAAAAGGGTGAAATAATTTTTTAAAGCTGTGTTCACGAGTAAGTAGTGGTTACGGGTAAAACAGCAAATAGGTGAATTCATAGCGGAATATGGTAAATAGAGAGGAATTTTTTTTTTCAAACGTTTTTTCAAACAGTCCTGTTCAAACCGGCGCCAACGTCAAAAAAAATTCCTCTCTATTTACCATATTCCGCTATGAATTCACCTATTTGCTGTTTTACCCGTAACCACTACTTACTCGTGAACACAGCTTTAAAAAATTATTTCACCCTTTTTGAAGGCAGGCCAATTTTTTGTTAAAAATGTTTTATTTATTGTCTATGTTGTATAAGAAACCATTAAGCCAAACAGCTTTCTAGGTTTGCTGGGCGTTGGCGTTGATAAATCAGTGAAGGAGTAAGGACCCTGCATTTTTTTTTAACCTGTACCTATTAATAAAGATGTGAAAGTATGTTTCCCTAAGAAACATTTTTGTTTTAGAAAAAAATTCAACTATTTACACCTATCATTGCAAAATCGTGAAGATTATTTTCATTTCTTTGGGAAAGTTAATTTTTTTACTTTGTTTGAAAAATAGTGGATATATTTTAGTAGCTCTGAGCCAACCGCTTTCAGAAATAATAAAATGTATATTAATTTATGTTAGAAAAGTCTTGGAAAGAAATGTTCCTTGATCTCTAGGACTTTTATTTTTTCATTATTAAAGTTAAGCTGTCGTTATTAGACGCCCCAAGCATCGTCAAAATTAACTTTATAACATCAGCTTTCCGCCCGCGGCTCCGCCCGCGTAGACTACAGGTTATATCGTGCCCAGCTGGTGAATAAAATGTAGCTTATGTCAATCCTCAATCCTCTATTCTATCTCTATACAAAATTTTATCAAAATCGGATCAGTAGTTTAGGCGTGAAAGCGTAACAAACAAACAAACTTACATTCTTATTTATAACATTAGTAAGGATTTTTAAAATTAGTTTAACGCATTAGTCTCAGCTGTCAAGGTATGTCTTGACAGCTGAGACTAATGCGATCAACTGTCAAGGTCGCAGTGACACGGGGGCCTGCGTTGCTTGATTCGAATCCTTCGACCTCCTTAAATCCATACTTCCATACTAATATTATAAATGCGAAAGTAACTCTATCTGTCTGCTTGTCTATCTATCTAGCCGTCTTTCACGCCTAAACTACTGAACCGATTTTGATGAAATTTGGTACAGAGATAAATTAGAGCCTAGGAAAGGACATAGGCTACATTTCATCCCACAGTTGGGCACGATATAACCTGTAGTCCACGCGGGCGGAGCCGCGGGCGGAAAGCTATTAATAAATAATAGTCGCAGCTGTAATATCATGAACTCATGACATATTTTTTTTTTCTACCAGCCCATATACGTCCCCACCGAGGGGCACGGGCGTCCCTTCGAAACACGAAGAGGATGCAGGCCATACACTACTTAGATAACCTTGCATAAACTAAATTCAAGAGATGTAGAACTTGTTTTATAATGTTGGTGTGCAATAAAGTGTATTGTATTGTATTGTTACTAGCTGATGCCCACAACTTCGTTTGCGTGTTAATTTTTTTTTTGTACAGAGTACACAGATTGAAAACATCTATCTCACGTGATTTAGATTTTTACATAAAAAAGTTTTTTCCCGCTAACTCCCGTTCCCGTGGGAATTTTGCAATATCCTGTTGCAACTAAGCTTTAAGTTTACTAAGGTACCTGCATGCCTAATTTCAAGCGTCTAACTTAAGCGGTTTAGATTTTTCATACAAAAGGATTTTCCCGCTAATTCCCGTTCCCGTGGGAATTTCGGGAATGCCTTTCTTAGTGCACCTCTACGGTACCTAAGCTACGTCCCTTCCAAATTTAAAGTGCCTACGTTTAGCCGTTTAGGCTGTGCGTTGATATGTCAGTCAGTCAGTTTCTTCTTTTATATATTTAGATTTAACACGACAAAGTTAGTCACACAAAGCGGTGTTGTGATGTTATATTGTTTCTGTGGTGCTGAGATTGTGTTTAATATCCGTCGGTTTCACCTGAGAGGCCGGAGGGCAGCCGACGTATGTTGTTTTCGTTCTTGTAAACATTTCTCGAGTGTTTTGGGCTTTATTGCCTTTTTTTCCTTAAAAAAAAATGTTATTTACCAGTGAAAATAAAGTTACTTTGACAAATAATAACAAGAACAATTTGAGTCCAATAGAGCGACATAGTCGTATTGCAAAATGGGTATTGTGAGATATTTAAAATGACGCTGCGTTATAGGTACGAGTATACAATACAGAGAGCAAATGATCTTTGCTGTTTAATGATAATTCCATTCGAGCAGTTATAGTACAGTTGGGAATGAGCCCGACTTTAATCCGAAGGTTGCGGGTTCAAAACCTGATGCGGGCGTGTGACTACTAAATTCTTCTTTTCGGATTTACGTACAATTTTTTCATTAATTATCACTTGCTCAGCTGTGAAGGAAAACATCGTGATGAAACCCGCACGTCTATGAAAATTCGTATTCGAATTTCCTTTGTCTATTTGGTGTATTGATGTTTGTGGGTGTAGTATCAGCTTAGTATCAGTATATATTTCATTTCATTTATTTCACTAAAAATATAGCCAAAACCATCATCATATATATGACCAAATATAAAATATATAAATATATATAATATATTTGATCATTTATATTGATCAAATATAGCCAAGAACCATTACAATTACGTCAGCCGTCAAACAATAAAAACCGCATGGAAATCGGTCCATTCGTTTGGGAGCTACGGCTACGATGCCACAGATAGACATATAGATACATAGATACACAGACACACAGATATACCGACCAACACATCAAACTTATAACGCCCCTCTTTTTTTGTCGGAGGTTAATAAATAAAATAAATAAACGCCACAAACTCAAAGGCCCACACTAAGGTTTTCCCTTGTGTCATGGGTCCCTCGGAACATACATAAATACAAACACAAACATCCATGACCCGAGCACAAACATCTGCTTTTTACACAAATATTTGCCCACACTAAGGTTTTCCCTTGTGTCGTGGGTCCCTCGGAACATACATAAATACAAACACAAACATCCATGACCCGAGCACAAACATCTGCTTTTTACACAAATATTTGCCCCGGCTGGGAATCGAACCCAGGACCCGTCGATCAAGAAGCAGCGCCGCTACCATAATAAAGATAGAGTGTGTGTCGTTGACCTCTCTTAAGAAAGTTTAAGTTAGACTTAGCATCTTATTACGTCGAAATCGATACTCAACTTACACAATTCGCTGTGCTTAACCTAGAGCTTATCAGTCTTACGAAATTCAGTTCTAAAACTATTGAATTCTGTAAGATCCCAACTACAGAGCCAACTACTTGGGAGCATACCGCAGTAGATTGCTAAACTGTTGTATTCCTCACTTTGAGCTAGGCGCGTAAACAATTCAAGGATTGTCGAGGCAACTCGCTAGATAGTTGTCAACTGGAAACAAAATGACATAAACTATAGTCTTGGGTATAAAATAAGTGCTCGTTGCCTAGTGGCACTCGCTGATCTTAACCGATCAATGAGGTCAAGCAACGTAAACAGAGGCAGGGACCTGTTGGGTGACCAAAGTTTCCATGCTTCAGAGGGCACCTTAAGCTGTCGGTCCTGACTGTTGTTGATTGACCACAGTTGTAAAAACCAAGTCAGAGGCCATTTGGCGATTTGAAAATTCTGACACCAGGGTTAGACAAGTGCGCCATATACTTGACTATACCTACGCGATGAAGAAGAAGTCTAAGAAAGGCATTAATTATTAATTAGGCTTTAATTAATTTGTGACTAAGCCGGGTATAGCTCATTAATGTCGTAAGGATAAATTAATTTGATCCTAAATATAATTCTAAAATGGTTCAATTTTGTATGAGCTAGATCTATTATTCCCCATAGAGGGTTTTCATTTGCTTAAAAGCTATTATTATAATTTTTAACGACGATGGAGTGAATTAACTCAGAAAATGCCTATATTATAGCACTGTAGTACAACTTATATGGAACACAGCAACCTGGTTGGCGTTGGAATAAATACGTAATTTACAAGATTAGAGCTGATGACAAAAATCCTAGCAATTGCTTTTTATATTTTTTACCAGACATTTTATACATAACGATAGTATAAAATGACTCTTAAAATATTTAACACAAAAATCGAGTTCTACTTTAGAATCCTTTCATTTTATTTATATTTTAGGACGTGCCTGTTTTATTTTATTTTCATTAAAAAATGGATTCAAATTAAACAAATATTATCTGCGGGAAAAGGTCTTTAAGCCCTTCTTTCTTTGTCAATCAACTTCCTAAGAATTGGAAAAAAAATGCCGCTTTTAAAAATGTTCGGTTCTGACGTGACAAATTTTGATGAGGGTATAAGAAGATAATCTACTTAATTGAGAAGGACGTGGTCGTTGAATCTCGAGACACTTCAAGTGACATTTAGAGCAAAAATAGATATAAGTAAGAGGCATGTCCTTGGTATATAGTGAGACGGAAAAAGGATCAAAACTACTTAAGTTAGGTTAACTAATTATGGGTAGACAGGTTTAACAGTTATTGAATCGTTTTATTAGGTTACTGTCTTGAAGGTAGGTATTTTATTAAGCTTGTGTTTTTGTTATGATGTTCATTTTATTTTATCGGCTCATAATAGGTAACGTCTCTGGGGAAGACTACACCTTTGCGAATAGGCGTAGTCACAATAGGATCAAAAGAAGTGTATGTATGTATTTAATGTAATCTTGAATTATTTTAAGTGGCATCCTGAATGTCCTATAAAATAAAGATTTTTCTATTCTTTTCGTCCCCACCGAGGGGCAAGGGCCTCCCTTTGAAACAAGAAGGGGATTTACGCCATAGTTCACCACGCTGCCTGGCCCTATGCGGGATGGTGGACCGCGCGCTTTTCGAAAAAAGGATTCATCACAATCCTTTTTCGAAAGGCGCGCGATCCTGAGAGACTGACTGTGGTCTCTCTCGACTCGATTCAAGAAAACTATTCTATCCCTACCACCACACGCCCCACGCTGGGGCAGCACTGCAAAACGGAAGTCAACTTCGCTACTTTAACAATGTTTTCCTTCACCACTGACCAGAGCATGATGCCTTGTGATGATTTGATGAGTTAAGAAAAATCCGTATACCTACAAAAATCCGAAAAGATGAATTTAGTTGTACAGCCAACCTTCCGGTTACAAGTCTAGCTTATTACCAGCTGGGCTATCTCTATAATATTATGATGAGAGAGAGAGAATACAACACTTAAATAAAACGAAAAAGTACAATAAGTAAATATGTACATGTACTGTGCCGGCTCAGCTTAATGTTGCGACAACAATCACAGAACTCAACTTATTGGGTGACTTTAAATTGGTAAACGAAAATTGAGGATCTGACTCAACTTTCTCCAAGGAACATAGGCCAAAATTATAAAAATAAAATTTACCTCTGTATACAACTTGTGCTGTCAGCTGATTTCGCTTTTACAGACAAATAGAAAAACGAACACAAAAGGCACAGCTTCCAAAAAGGCAAAAGGCAAGCTTTTCCAGGCTATATTGTAGCGTCCTCAAAAACGCTCCCGGATACTTTAGTTTTTCTGGAAGGTATGAGACCAATTGTGCCGCGCATTTGGAACTTTGTAGAACAAAAATTATCACACATAAAATTAATAGTTTGCAATCCGGATATTCACTTTAACTTTTGTCCGTTTATTTAAACTTTAAGCTCATACCTGATAAACGACGAGTCAACTACTAAACTGGAATTTACTTCATAATAAGTTGTATCAATACGATGAAGGTGAATGTTTATAAGTACGGCAAATACTCTGGATAAAGATATTGATGTGCTGCCGTATGTACTACCCATCTTTTAACGCTATGTCTTCCAATGCTTCAAATCCTAAGAGACAAGTTTGTTGACTTTTAAGGAAAAACATATTTTTTTTATCGTAGGAGTGGATCAGTCGATTTGAACGGCAAAAGGTTTTTTTGAAAACTTCTTTAGCGGCGTTGAGCACTTTTAAGTAGTATGGGGAAAAAATGTTAAACTCGCGATGAACTCGCGTCGGATGTCACGTGACCCTGATCGAAAATGCGTAGGATAGGGTTGCCACCTTTTTTAAGTGAAAACTTCTTTAGCAGCGTTGTGTACTTTGAAGTATGCCCATAAACCCGGTATACTTTGAAGGAAACCCGGACGGATGGCAGCCCTATGGTAAAATTATCTCTGTGACAAATGTCAACAATTATTCGCACATAGTGCGCAAATACCGATAGACTATTTTACTGAATAGAAAGTAGACCGTTTGGTCGAGTGGAAAAGTTGCCAGACTGTAAGCAACAGGTCAAGGGTTCCAATCCTGAGAGAATAACGAACTCTTTTTGTGTATTTTGTTTTATTTCCATATTAATGCACAACGTTAATGTTCAAGTTTTCACTTCTGCCGGCACTCCCAAAGTGGAACCCGTTGTTTTTTTTTATTAATTACTAGCTGTCCGCCCTTGACTTCGTTCCCGTGGGAATTCGTTGTCATTCTAACAGTATTTATTGCCTCTTATGTTCCAAGCTTCTAGCATCACTAGAAACAGGGGACAGTGGTATATGTATACAATTTTGGTAGGTATGCCGTGCCATGCCGTCCGAGTTGTAAAAAGGCCCAATGGGTAACCTGACGTGCTGCTGTTTGTACTTCACCCGATGTAAGTATTTTACCTTTGTAATACGAGTGATGAATCTTGTGACGATTAAAAAACCTATAAAATAAAACCACTATCTGACCTTAGGGAACATTTTCACACTAAAGTCAAGGAAAAATAAAGAAACCTTCATGTTTCGAATAAGTAATAAAACAAAGGTCTTAACAAAGGAATCTTTAAAATTTTGTTTTTTCCTGTGAGTAATACTTGGTAAAAATTTTGACCACGTTCCTATTATTGTGCTAAAGGATTGGCCTAGAAACCTTAAATAGTAAACAAATAAATGAATTATCTTTGACAATTCACACAGCACATCCAACCCGTATTATAACCGTGTGGTGATCAGCTGAGACCCGTGGGTGTCGTAAGAGGCGACTAAGGAAACACAAATGAGACCTGCCTCCTTGTAATCCATCCTAGGCAACGACACTTAATTTTTTCACCCAAAAAAAACGTGGGAACTCAAATAAAAATTTTTGAGTTCCCATACAAACTTCATCAGCATATAGCGCATTTTGTATGGGAGATCAAAATTTTTTTTTTCGTATTTTGACCTATGTTCCTTGGGGAAGTTGATCAGTTTCATGGACTGATTAACCACCCGAGAGGCTGAAAGTGATTTACCTAAAGCCCTGTATACATATAATACAATACGTACATGAACACTCGGACTCCTCACGAATACTTGAAAATACGAGTTCAGTAGGCAAGGTCATTACCTACTGAGCTATCAGGCCAATATAGCGTCTATAATATTGACTCCAACTGCAATCTCTTTCAAAGGCATACTGAAAGACTCAGGTATTCTTAAAATTCAACTGGCGTGAAGGATATTCACAAATAATCATAGGGAAAGAAAAATGTTCGATGTAACTTCAAGGCATGATAGCTCAAGTTGGTTAAAGTACCAGGAGATCTAATCCTGGGGTCGTGAGTGTGAAAGATTTAGGTTTTGGTATACTGTGATCTAAAGGCTGATGATCTAGTACTAGATGATCTAGTTGGGAGACTGTAAATTAGCGAAAATTAAGGATGTGAAACAATCCACTAACTAAACAAGTCACTCAAGAAACATAAGTTAACACGTTAACTGCGGTGCTATTTCTCATGGACTTTCAGCCAGTGCGTATGAGGCCATTTCAAGGCAAACTCGAACTTTTTTTCAGTGCGTTTGAGACCTCTTAGGCCTCACAAAATATCGTTTGTAAAAAACACCTATATATAGCCCAATTATTACAATAACTGCTTGAAACTCTACCATAATAAACTTAAATAGTTACTTAACTTGAATCTGGCTTCGCCCGCAGATTCGACGTTTCGTTATTGAATAATTGAACAAAATATATATGACATCTGTTCTGCCTCAGATTGCACTGAAAGAAAGTTCGATTTGTGTCTCGACTAGGGATGGAAATAAAAGAGAATTTTGGTGTCGATAAAAAAAACATTTATTCAAAAAGATTAAACAAAATTATATTTTTTTCTTAAAACAGACTAAATCAAAAGATTTGTGAAACTAGACACAAAAAGTTTTTTTTTGTTGATGATAAGATTAAACAAAATGTTTTTCATTAAAACAGACCAAACAAAAAGATTTGTCAGCGAACCCTTATAGTTTCGCCACATCCGTCTGTCCGTCTGTCTGCGGGTTTCCTAAGAAACCCTTGGTACTACAGAGCTGAAATTTAGCATGGTCATACATATAAATTACGCCAACAGAACTGTAGAGTTTTTACTCTTAGAAATAAAATTCAATAAAATAAAAAAAAAATCAAATTAAAATTAGAAATAAAATTTTCAAATTAGAAATAAAATTTCTCGCCAACATCATCAAATGGGGTGTCATAGGACAGCTTTTTAAAAAATGGAAGGGGTTTACTAATAACGTTTTTCTATTCAGCACTCCGTTTGCGAAACATACATTTTCAAAGTGAAAATTTTTGTTAAAAACAAGTGTCCTCCCCCTCTACCAGCAAAACGGTTGTTTCTAAAAATGTGAAAACATTCACGGTGATAGAATATACAACGAAATTAAAAGGAAAACTATCATACATAAGTTGGCCCTTCAAGCTTGCGAGTAACAGTCGACCAAGTGCCAAACGTTGTTGGGATTAATAAGAATATATTTACTAATATTTGATCCTTGGTACTACAGAGCTGTAGGTCATGGTCATACATTATGATTGCGCTGACAGATCTAAAAAATAAAATGGTGATCTAAAAATATTTTTTTTAGGTACTCCTCAATCGCAAAAAAAACGCGAGCGGCTGGCTACGTGTTTGCATATCAAAATGTGTCACAACACTAAGCCAGGACGCGCGGCGCCCGCGTTGCCCGCGCTTCACTCCATGCGGCTATGAGGCCTGCAATTCGTGAGACAGATTAGGCCTCACTCCGCACTAGAAAGAAATAATTTCTATTCAGTGTGTCTGAGACCTATTCAACCTCATAACGTATTGATTGTGCCGTTAGGCTAAGCTTTATAAAAGAATCAATTATATATATTTGTCTCTGTTCTACTCATAGAAATGTTGAAATTGACACCCCCCGCACAGAGTAAAAGAGCGCGATTTTGACTGCCGCACCAGCGAGAAGTCACGCTTGCGGCCTTTTCGATCTCATAACGCAGCGAACGTGTTAAAATGAACGACCAGCTTTGTTTGAAAAAGTCGAAATCTTTTTGTCGATTTCATATGAGTTGGAGAAAATAGTTCCGAGAGTCATCTCTTTAGTTTTGCTCTCATCATAACAATATTATATTATGTTTCAACTCAAAACATCTAAAACTGATTCATGTTTCATCTTGTGACCCTCAGAATACATGTTGTGGCGTAGCTCATGCATGACCGCTTGACGCTCTGTCTAGCGCGAAAGGGAATACATGCATGAGTGTTTAATGTTTGACATTAAACATCAATAACATTGTCATTTGGTTCTGAGAGCACAGAACTTATCATTGGTGGTTTTGCGCTGAGTAGGTTTTCGATGAAAAAATTTTGATCTCCCATACAAAATGCGCTATATGCTGATGAAGTTTGTATGAGAACTCAATTTTTTTTAATCCTATGTTCCTTGGGATAGTTGTTCAGTTTCATGGACTGATTAACCACCCGAGAGGTTGAAAGAGAGATACCTAAAGCCCTGTATACACTCACACCTTTTTTTTTCACAATTTTTTTTTATTGCATTGCAACCCGCAACACCTGTGTCTCATCTCTCAACTACTATAAGGTAGACTGGAAGAGATCCCAGTCTCTTGAATTGTATTATATGGCACTGTTTTTGAGCAATAAAGAATTTACATACATACATACACCTGTAATCCCTAACAGGGCAGGCAGAGCATTAGTGGTTCTAGCGGATCACGTGATGCCTCGTGTGACACCAATATTGTAAGGGTTATCAGATGGAACAATTTGTATAATGGTGAGCTGGTCTGCCTTTCGCCCATAATACAGCAAAACCCTTACATCCCACTTTACACTAGACTTTTACGTATTATAAAAAAATAATAAGGGTATTAGAAAGACAGTAAAAAGATTTTCTTTCCCTATAAATTTCCTTACAAAATTGTCCAGTACTTTCCCTAAACTAAATTTAATGGGCCTTTATAAAATACGTAAACTGCACGGCAAAATTGTATTACCATTGCCTCCTATGCACTAGTGATATTAGAGCTGGGAACATAGAAGGCAATGGTAATGCAAATTATATAATGCCGTGCTGTGCCGTTCGAAGTATAAGCAAAATATGAATCACTATACTAAGATACTTGCATAAAATAAGATTTAAATTAACATAAAATAAGCTAATATAACAGACAATTCTCAATGCTAAGATTAACAAGATGAGACACAAAGACAGATTATGGGCAATTATCTGGTAATTGTTGTTAACTGGTTTCATCGTTTGAATAGTCTAGAAGCTAGTACCTAAGTAATTATAATAATTAGTAAGAATCTCTTTTCATTTGAGACAATACTATAATAGACGATGTAAAAGACAATACCTAGGTACCAGTGATTCTAAGAGTAATTAGAGATTATAATTAGTCAGGAAAATTTTAGGAGTTTATTGCCTCGATGGAATTAACTATACAACTTTTCCTAAATCTCTATAAGATATCTTCAGAAAACCATAATAGTTCTTAACAGCTCTCGTTGAGTTGATTTTTTTAGGTTCCTTCAAGCTCTTTCACAGAGGTCTTAGAGTGAAAGTAAAACTTAGAATGTACCAGCTGCCAACTCCCTGGCACACTGTTAAAGTTAGTAAGAAGGATGCGAGGGTTTTGCTGTATTATGGGCGAAAGGCTGGCGTCCTCTCACTATTGTACATTGTGTTTCATCTAATAACCATCAGAATGTATGTCAAATTGTGGTCAAGAGCAAACCCATTATTAATAAAATAAAAATGTGGCATAAAGAACCACTGATATGCTCTGCTTACCTCGATAGGGATTATAGGCATGAGCGGTATTTATGTAAGTTGTGTACTTCGGAGAGTGTGCTCAGAGGCCACATGAGCTCATTCCGCCTACCCCTTTTTTCCATCGGACGTCCAGACGCACTGCGGGGTACCACCCTTATTATGTCGAGATCCCTCGGATACGTACTGAGCGCTATTCTTCATCTTTTATATTGCGCACTGCCAGGGAGTGGAATTCCCTGCCGGCGTCTGTATTTCGAGTTCATACAACCCAAATATCTTTAAAGTACGAGTGAATAGGCTTCTTCTGGGTGAGCTCGCTACATCCTCGACCACATCTTTGCCCTAAACTAGATTGTGGTCAAAAGCGAACCCATTTTTAATATTAAAAAAAAGTAAACTGAACAAAATAGCCTTATAAAGCGACTCGAAAAATAATCTACGTTTCTCTCCAGCGTCAGAAACCGAACATGGGAAAACCCAAGTGCATTGAAAATTCTGACGTCATGCTGCCACTTTATCTCTTATTTACGAAGAACATGAAGTTGCATTTCTAAGACTACTGTGACGTCATTTGGCTGCGTCGTCGTGTCGTGAATGCTGCACAGATACGGTATTGAGGGCTGCATTTGAACTAGATACTACTACTTTTTTATTTGATACTAGATTTCTATTCGTAAAATTGTTAGCGACCGAAATAACCAACATTTTCTCGTCTTAAAAATATGTTTAGAATAGAATATTGTAAAAGCAAGCTAACGGTAAGAGGTTGTGGCAATTTCCTAGTTGCAGTAGCACTTTTAGACTGGAATCTTGTCCCGCTAGGTAAAAAAAATGGTGTAAAGCAGATGCTCTTAGTCATTGGTTGTTCTACAAAGGAACCGCGACACATAGGAAATCTTAGATTTTATATCGAATAGAATAATTCTATTGATTCCACACCATACATACAGTTACAAATAAATAAAAATAACATGCAAGCAAAAGAAAAAAAACAAACCCAAAATGTATGTGTATAATTGGGATAGAAATACTTATCTCTGGGTGGCTATTCCACTGATCAATGGCATCTCAATAGCAGTGGAATGATAATAGTGACCACTTCATTCGTTCAGATGGTGAAATTCAGAACTATTTAAACCTTATACATTTGATGAAAGGTACAGAAGCCAGCGCATCAAGTTACTCCATTTTCATTCCAAAACTCTTCTTATCACAACAGCACGGAGAGCACGCGTGTGGTAATCTGAGTTGCGATTGCCAACTGAAAGTTAAGTTGCTAAGTACAGTTTGAGGGTGGCACTGCTGGTTGGAGCAGTTGTCATCAAGTGTATGAGGTATCTATAGTTCGAAGCGCTCCTAGCCCAGTACCGCTCGCTGATCTCAACCGATCAGTGAGGTTAAGCAACATACACAGACAGAGGCAGAGAACCTGATGGGTGACCAAAATGGCAATTTTTCACGAGCGTTTCTGTGCTTCGGAGGGCACGTTAAGCTGTCGGTCCCGGCTGTCGTCGATTGACTACAGTCGTTAAAACCAAGTCAGAGGCCATTGTGCGGTTTGAAAACTCTGACACCAGGGCTAGCCAAGTTCGCCACATACTTGACTATACTTACACGATAAGAAGAAGATCAATAGTTCTGAATTTTGCCACCTGAACGGATAAAATGGTCACCATTTTCATTCAACCGCCATTGAGACGCCACTAATAGTGGAATAAACTAAACGCCCTTACCTGCCGCGTATTCAACACATATCACCCACACAATTGTTTATCAAGTGTTGCACATCTTCTATAAATAGCACACAATTCCCAATTGGGATAGTTTATGGATGAATCGAGTTATTAGTTCATCTCTTCATGTAGGTATGAATGGCACAAATACGATAATTAAACCGGTTAAGCTTGTATGTCTGAACTTTGTATTTGTTCGATATAACAGCCATCGGGGCTTTTTATAATTCGACGGTACGGCAGAATTTGCATTACCATTGCCTTTTGTGTTCCCAGCTTCTATTATCACTAGTATATTGGAGGCAATAGTTATACAAATTTGCCGTGTCGTTTTCGACTTATAAAAAGGCCCATTTACCTACATTATTGACGTTACCATTGATTACATACAGTGCTCCTATTCTTAACCCCTGACGCAAAAAGACAGGTGTTATAAGTTTGACGTGTGTATCTCTGTGGCATCGTAGCTCCTAAACGGATGGAAAGATTTTGATGCAGTTTTCTTTGTTTTAAAGCTGATGTTAGTGAAATAGTTCTAAGCTGTACTTGATCAAAATTGGTTCATCCGATTTAGAGTTACGCGATGAATGTCAGGGTTGATATATTTTTTTTTTGAGTTATCTTGTATTTTCTTTCGGCAAACTTCGTGTTTAAATTATAATTATTATAAACGATAAATCTAATAACAATAAGTAAAAAACGTAATGACAATAAATTACGTAGTTCTGAATTAAAAATTTTCTAGGCGATAAAATTAACGCAGTAATCCCTAGATTAGACGTAGACTATATGAATTATTCTGACTGTGTTCGTGTGCATTTCGAAAATCGATGATTACCGATATATAATAAGAAATTAGTCATTCTACTGGGTTTCACCGGTTACCTTAAATACACCAAAGTTTCCTATCCATTGGTAATAAGGTTCAAATTAGAACAACCCTGCATAGCATTGATAGGTAACATATTCTCAGGCCAACACCGTTGGGTTGGAAGAGATTATTCTGTGCATGGATTGTCACGCTTGATACAATTAGTTCACTTAATTATTGTAAGTTAATATGTTCCTTAAAGACTCGTGATAAGTTTCAAATTAAGTTGAACGAGCTTGGATACCAATTAAGGGAATCATCTGTACAACACATCCAAACACTTATTTCTCCTGTTTTATCGATAAAAGAAATTACGAAAAGTGGTTGTATTTTATTTCCGTACAATTTATTGCAAAGTTTAATAATTACATCATAATTGAATTTTAAATTTATATGTTTTATTATACTGGTCACTTAACGACTTAAATTGAAAAATATGTACTATTTGTAATATAATATGTACCTGCTCCTATACATTTAATATGTCAAAATGTAAAATAATAAATTATAACAATGTCAAAATTTTTGACCAAAAGGAATAATTTTAATTTTGTCTTAATAATGTTTAGATTTAATTTACTTTTCAATTTAATAGGAAGTCAATTAAATAAACTTACTGATTGGAATCTTGAACAGTGCTTGGCAACATTGACACATGGTTAAATTTTGTGGGATATATCTTTTCTTCAGATGGTCAGATGGTCTTTCAGATGGTCAGATGACCTAAAGAAGATAGCGGGTAGTGGCTGGATGAAAACGGCGGAGGATCGTGCAAAGTGGCGCACCTTGGGGGAGGCCTATGTTCAGCAGTGGACTACAATAGGCTGATATGATTGATGATTGATGATATCTTTTCTTCTAGTATTTATGCGATTTTACATTTTAAAGTCAATTTTGCTTTATTACATAGAAAATTAAGGATGTTACCTAAAATCAGTAAAAATAGTGTATTACATTACCATTTTTAACTTTTTCGGGTGATTCAAATATGAACCTACGTTTGACCTTTGTCAGAATTTCTAATATGAACAAACTAGGAACTGTCAGGATATTAAACGATATTATTAAGGGAAAACGGGGGTTTCTCACAAAGAAAGAATTTGCTTGTAATTGTCAAGCTGAGTAGACAACAGACAGCAGGAAAAAATTATTCAATTTTAAATCTAGTTCGCAGAAATATGCCAATGACTGTCATTTGTTTTTAACATTTTATTCGACAAAGAGTCGGTACGCGTCTTTACCTAAATATTTAACTTATTATGTGTTGTAATAATTCTCGGACACATTTGTTACGCTATTTTCAACAGGCGTCGGTAAATACGTAGTATTACATTAGGTACATAAATGGATGAATATTTTTAAAGAGTCATTGTGTTCTCTATTTCTCATATTTTTGTGACTAATGGGCTTCGATTACCAGAAGGCTTAGCATATGAAGCAGGCGTCCCACAAGATGGGTATTTTTTTAATTTTCACGCTCTATACCTTTTTTTTATAAAGAATAGGTTCGCTCCTGACCACAATCTAGCAAAAGTGCGAAAATGTGGTCGAGGATGTGGTCACTCAAATTCGGATTATGTGATCCCGGAAACACAAAAGCAGGCAGAGAATTCCGATTTCAGTTCCTTAGCGGTATAAAAGATGAAGAGAAGCGCTCAGTACGGATCCCAGGAATCTGGACAAGGTAAGGATGGTACCCAGCAGTGCGTCTGGACGTCCGGTAGAAGAAATGGGGAAGGCTCGAGCAGCTTTTGGGTTATACAACAACTTTACCTAAAAGAAATTGCTCGAAGCAGTAATGTCGCGATAATGTTGTGCCTTTAGGCTAGTTTCATAATCCTTGTATCATTGACTTTATTGTGCAATAAAATAAATTTAACTGTATTAAGTATAAAGTTTCTATTTCTCAAGTGTGTGGCGAACTTGGCTAACCCTGTTGTCAGAGTTTTCAAATCGCACAATGGTCTCTGACTTGGTTTTAACGGCTGTATTCAATCGACAACAGTCAGGACCGACAGCTTAACGTGCCCTCCGAAGCACGGAAACGCTCTTGATAAATTGCCACTTTGGTCACCCATCTGGTTCCCTGCCTCTGTGTACGTTGCTTAACCTCACTGATCGGCTGAGATCAGCGATGTTGTGTTGTGAAAACCTAAAACGCAGAATCTTAAAGGTATTTTTATTACGTAATTCGTTTTCTCGAATGTTATTGGTAATCCAGAGTGGGTGTGGAGAACTTACGTACTCTTTGGTGACGCAAACATAGCCCAATTTGTTTAAAGAAAGATCGGATTCCAAACTAAACCTGATAAACATGCATACACGTCAGACACACAATATGACGATGACTAGCAAAAAACGGCTAAAACCGACACACCTCCAACACGTTGCATGACTAAGCATAACAACCAAACATGAAGACCCCTACATGGACGCTCGTTCCATTACCAACGCATCACTTCGGAGGTCGGCCTCACTGGTTGAAATACCACCAGATTAAAAGAGCCATGAGACTGTATATTATGCGTTAGGAAATAAGACATGCATAAGGTCTTCTAAGACTGGTCACATTGCGTTTCGTCTCGATGCAGGTTGAAGAGAATCCCTTGTTACGTAGGTATAGCGGGGCTTTACGTAGCGTTTAGAAGTGATAGAGTTTATTTTGGAATGATTGGCTATTTATGTTTTGTGGTTTAGGACGTTTTATTTGTAAACAAACAGTAAGAAAGTAACTTCTTTTATATTTTATCTGTTCCATCTTTTCCTATGCTGAATGTTTTAGTCTTTTTTTATCCTCACTAATATTTTAAACGCGAAAGTTTGTATGTAATGGTATGGATGTATGTATGTTTGTTACTCTTTCACGCTCAAACGGCTACACCAATTTTGATAAAATTTGGTATGGAGGTAGCTGACACCCTGGATTAACAAATAGGCTACATATTTTTTCCAAATTCCCACGGAAACGAAGTCCCAGGCGGAAAACTGTCCCAAAAATTTTGTTCACTAATATTTTGAATACTTGCCTACAAAAAAAAGTTTGTTAGTTTTGTGAAATAATAACAAACGATTATTTTCTTGATTTTGATAAGTAAATGAAAAAAATAAAAAATAAACGAAATTTTGTCTGTGTAGGTGTGTTTACTTCGTGCCATTTGGCAAAAGTGGGTCTTAAAAAATCAACCCACCAATTCCAATTTCATTATTCGGAGTAAGTAAGTATATTAAAAATTTCTCTAGAATTATTTGGATTTCCTGTTCAGTCATTCATTACAATCTAACAGGCCAAAGACTTGCAACTTCCTTACTTACTCATCCTTTCGGTGACATCATTACAAATCAGGAACAATATGATTTATTGTCTCGCCATGAGTAGCAAAATTTCAGCACGTTTCTTAAAACTTCTGATGCCCGCTCTGTGAATTACGTCACTCTTCGAAGCTTGAGTACGATCGTTTCATATTTATACGCATGCGATGCAACGCATCCACAATACTTACCAGTCCGTCGACGTGATAGGTTGCTTCGATCTTTTTATAAATCGAACTTGTTTGAAATTACGAATTTGTATTTGTGATTCTTATTTTGAATTGTTTTGAGCTGGATCTCTAGTTCTTTTGTTTGTGCTTACTTTTTATTTCAAGGTAAATATTTTGTTTGATTTATTTTTCTATAATTATTAGAGCTTTTTCATACTTCGATAATTTCGTTTTAACTATACTATAAAAACAAACTGACAGGAAGGTTTCCAACTGAAGAAATCGTTTCAAAAGACTTTTAGAAGTTTTCTTTGTATTATAAATACCGCTGTGATCTGAAATTATATTGCTCAAATAGATTTCGCAGCGAGTGGACTTCGTTTGTGTTCAAGAAAATTGGTAAAACAAAATTTTGAAGAACAAATGTCTTAAAGTGTTGTGCCGTACTTAAATACCATGTTATATGTTTACATATTTGTGTTACCATATTGGAAAGTAAAGAATTGTTCAATGTGTATTAACACACGGGATCGCAATTTTCCTAAGAATTAAATTAAACTATTTTTTATTGTTTCAGTTTGCAAAATGGAAGCTTTCAAGGTATTTTTCATTCTCGCCCTGGCAACACTGGCCATCGCTCAAAGGCCATTTTACGCGGGATCAAGGCCCATCGGATATCCTGACAACGCCCCCGCATCAGTAGACCTCGCTTCCAGATTCGGCGAAACAGATAATTACCCTATTGAGGCAAGAGGAGACAGGAACTTAATTAAAACAATAGAAAGCATGCCAGTAGATAGGCGACCTTTTTGGTATCTCAACTCAAAACAATATGACGATTTAAGAAAGAATCCAGTCAACTGGCCACAAAGGCCAAACAACTTTATTGGCACTCGTCGATAAAGAATAAAGAATTACATATTTATTTGAATTTTGAATTTGGAGCTCGAATTTGAGCGGGAGAGTAAAGTGTCAAACATTTGGAGAAACTCTTTTGTGAAAATGAAAATTGGTCGCAGGAGCGAAATTTATTTGAAAAGTTGGACATGAAGGGATTCGAATAAAATATTTCAGTTTGTTGATTCGAGGGTCAAGAACCTAAATTGATCATGTTTTAGTAGTAATATGTTGTACTTTATATATTTTATCTTATGTTGTAGTTGTTTAAAATAGGCGTAGACAAAGTCATATTCTGTTAGCGATTCCTAAAATCGATAGTAAAGTTCTGAAATGTATGTTATTTACATGGATTGACCACGTGACTTTTCTATTGTGTCAGTCACTTCCATTTAATTACAGATTACTATCGATTTTTATAATCGCAAGAATTTTACATTGTATAAGTATTTTATTTTCACGTAAATGTAAATATGCATTTTTTTGACGAAAACATTATTCCCTGACATTTTTAACATCCATTGTAATTATGAAATTGATGATGTCGGAATAAATGATCTAATCTTTTAAAAATTGTCTACAAATTTTGAAATTTTCAATCTTGCATAAAAAATAAATTGTTTAAATACTTTAAAAACATGTTTTAAAAGCAGTTTACTTACTTTTGTTAATAATATTTGGAAATATGTCTAATACCCTTTCTAATGGTCTCATTAGAAAAAACATGTAAATTTTTAAATTACAAGTCTTTTCATACCATTAATCAGTATTAATTAATTGCATTTACTTAATAAATGGTTCATTAAAATTAATTGTTCTGTTTTTTTATTTGATAAAGCTGGTTGGTAATTTATAATAAGTACTAATTTATTGCTGTAGATAAAGGGGAGTTACTGATAAAGTTTGTTTTTATGTTTTATAAATGCCAATGTTCATTGTTTTAATGGTGTTTGCTTTGGTGGGCATACACGGTGATAAAAAACCATTTATGAAAAACAAATATATTTTTTAAATGGGAATAGTTCATTTTTTTCCTAAACGTAGACATTACTCCTACACCAGGCACGCAAGGGATGCGGGTAGCGCACGGGGGTGCACCCGAGTGGTGTCTACGTTTAGGAAAAAAAAAATCCACTAAAAACAAAATACATAAAAAAAGTATTCTGTAAGTGATACTGATTCAGGATTTTGAATAAAGCTATGAGGTATTTTTTCACCCTGTATAATATGGGATGACTTTGTTAGTTATCGACTTTAGGTGTTTTCTATACATATTATAAAGAGGAAAGACTGATTGTTTGTTTGTTTGCATTGAACAGGCTCCGAAACTACTGGACCGATTTGAAAAATTCTTTCACCATTAGAAAGCTACATTTTCTCCGATGGACATAGGCTACATAATTTTCCCAAACTCCTACGGGAACGAAGTCCAGGGCTGAACGCTAGGCTCTCTATAAAACTGATAAACATTCCCCTAGGAAAATAAACGCCAATTTAAAAAAATGATGTTGGCTCCTTAAACAATAAATAGCAAACCAACCGATTGCAGAAGTTGTGAGAAGAGGCGAAAATTGTTATTCATATTTGAACTCTATGTTTTCTTGAGGAAATTGTGGGCTGATTCACATTTTTAATTTTCACTCTCTAATAAAATTCTTTTTGAGAATTGCATAGGTTCGATAGATAGAGCGTCGGTGGTCTAACGGATAGCGGGTCGGACTCGTAAGCGAGACGTACCGAGTTCGATCCCCAGTGCCACCATGTACTAATGACTCGTTTTCAGAGTTAAGTACATTAGTTGAACACTAACCAATATTCTTCCGGTGAGGGAAAACATCGTGAGGAAACTTGCACGTTTAGGAGACTGTGTAACCATGATCCACTCCGGTCAGGTTCTCCTGTTAGCAGGGTCACGGAGTTCAGATGGCAGTCGCTCCACTGTAATGACTTGGCCTGCTAAATCCTGGATCATGGTCAAGCGTACCCCGAATGAGAAACGGGATCATGCGCTAGGAAGAAGAAGAAAGAAACAACTATTTGTATTGAGCCACCAGAGATCTGTGTCAAAACGTAAATAAAACAATTACCATCAAAAGGAAGCGAATTGTATTTGATTACAGAATATCAATACTCAATACTCAATCGTTTATTTGCATTTCCATATTGTGTAACAAGGTTTTACTAATATGATACAAGTTTCAAATATGAAACCCAGTGAGGGCACAGCAAATATTTTTCAAATATTAATATAATTTGACTTAAACATATCTAGCAAAAGGCATCCTAAATAGACAGCTACTACAGTTCCTAGGAAAAAAAACCAGTTTCATATGGAGATTCACCCCCCAGAATTCGATAACTAATTTAAAGTCATCGCGTAATAACTCTAAAAAAACAAAAACAACGGGAGTGCCGGCAGAAGTGAAAACTTGAACATATAATTACTTCCTAGCGGTCTACTCTCCCGCCGTCTTACGAATTTTCGATCAGGTCACGTGTCCTGACGCGAGTTTAACATTTTTTACCCATCCCAAAAAGACCACCGCTGAAGAAGTTTTCACTCTCCCTCCGTCTTTTCGTCTTACGAATTTTCGATCAGGTCATACGTGTCCTGACGCGAGTTTAACATTTTTTACCCATACTTTGCACAACGCCGCTAAAGAAGTTTTCACTTCAAAAAATGTATTACATAACAATACAAAATTTTTCATACATCTCTTGTCAATACAAAATTTTTTTTTATTATTGTAATATTCTTTTTTGATAGCTCCACTTTTGTATCCTTCTCTACTGTTTGTTAATGGGAACACTGCCCATCCTCACAGCACAGGAACCTTGAGTTCCTAGTGTGAGCATTGGCGACCGTTACAACATAAATTGTATATGTTATGTTAATGTTGAGCTATTTTTACTGAATAAAATTTATCTTAATTTATCTTTACATTCGATTTCTTATAGCTTTTAATCGACTGAACCAATTTTGATCAAATATAGCTAAAAACCATCTCAAGCATCTCAATTACATACTTACGTCAAATTTCAAACAAAAAATACCGCATCGAAACCGGTCCATTCGTTTAGGAGCTATAATGCCACAGACAGACACCCAGACATACAGATACACATGTCAAACTTATAACAGGCCTCTTTTTTTGTCAGGGATTTAAAATATAGCAGTCTTAGCTGAGTTTAGTGTTGTATCTATTTAGATCTTAAAGTGCATTAATAGGTATCAATAAGCTGGCTAGGTAACGGCTGATTCTATTAAATGCGAGTCTATTATTGAATAATAAAAGATACTGATTTATTGAATTATTTATTACTTACTCACTTACTTATCTGCAGCCAATTATCGGCTAAAGTTATTTTATTGTGTTGCCTTTTATAGGACTAGAACAAAACCAGTTTGTGACCACGAAATGACAGGATAATCTATTCTTGATTGCAGGAAATCTATGAATAAATCTGCTCATGATTTTATTCGCTGGAAAAGCAGTGCGTCACTTAAGAGGAACGTCTTAGTTTGGCCTAGCGTCTCAGTTGATTTTCACGCTGTCTCGATGTCAACCACCCGCCTCAGACTTGTGCGAAAGGGACAATTGCAGTTTAGGCGTCAATGAATTCCTACCCCAAAAACTTAATAAAATCATCTCTATCGATTCGTAAGCGTATAAAAGTGGTTTGTACGTTTTGTTTTTTCAAAAATTGTTCTTAGTTTTTCAACAGTCACCTCTTAAATGTTGAGAATTTTTTTGGCGAAAAATGCTGACTTTTAGTCTCAAATATCTTTTCGTCTATTAAAAATATTACAAAAATCAAAACGTAGGGACCTAGTTTCTGGTGTTTCTGATACTATACCAAAATTTCACAGGGATCCGTTGACGTTTAGGGGATGGAATCCATTGACGCCGTTTGTATGGGAAAAAACACTGAGACGATCCTCTTAATCCCTCCCACTATCACTGCCCAAAAAAACCGCATCGAAATCGATCCACTCATTTGCGAGCTACGATGCCACAGACAACGCACGGACACACAGGTTAAACTTATAAACACTGCTCTTTTTGTGTAGGTGATTAAATAGACGTTACGAAAGTTACATAATTCTTCTTCATATCTACTAGCTTTTCATCCGACTGCGTTCGCGTGGAAAAATCACTCTCCAACGCACTTGAATCACGTAGATCGGTTACTCTGATTCGACAAGCAAACTATCAAACACACTTTCACATTTACAATAAGCATTAGAAGGATAATATCCTCGCCTTTATCTCATTTGCTTTGATTTTTCTAGTGAAATCCAAAACAAATAAACAGTTGTCATAACTCTATAATTAAAAATGTTTTTCCCGATATTGATCGCTTTCAACTCTTAAACGGCTGAACCAATTTTGATCAAATATACCTAAGAACTATCTCGATTACGTCAGCTTTCAAAAAAACAACATCGAAATTGGCCTATTATTTTAGGAGCTACGATGCCACAGACAGACACACAGATACAGAGACAAACACGTCAAACTTATAACACCTCTTTTTTCAGAGGTTAAAAAGTATGCCTATTTGGAAAAATCTTTTTTTTTGTTATAAGATGGGTTTACCTACTCTTGACCTCAATCTTGACCATAAAGGTTAAAGATGAGGTCGACTATGGAGCGAGTTAACCCAGAAAATGCCTATAAAGGCACTGGTACTCAAACGCACCGACGGAACACAGCAAGCTGTTTGGCGTCGGACTTCGGTAGGAGGGTGGTCGCGAGCCAGACGGCCCTTTACAGAGCCTACCACACCGCATGAGACCATAGGACGACACCTCAGATTCAGAAAAAAAATGAAGTGAAAATCTTGTTTAGTCATCATATTGTTTTACAAAAACTACACCTTTAATTAACAAATTATTTTCCTTAATAATACTCATAGATTGCACAAAATTTGCAAAAATAATAATAGCATGAAATCATTAATAATAATTGATGATTGTGGATAATTAATATAATTATACTTATGTGGCTTTACGGCATTCAGTGGATGGACCATTATAATTAATTCAAAGACCATAATTTTATTAGATATACCTCTAGTAACAACAGCGAATAATGATAGAAAAACTAATATCTAAGTATGTACTACGCTAGTGAAATATTAGGTATAAAAAATATTCTTATATGTAAAGTTGGAGGCCCTATTTCACTGACTCATCAACGCCCAGCCCAAACCCTTAAACCCAGAAAGCTGAAATTTGGAAAAAGGTGTATTTTATGACGTAAGCAAGAACTTAGAAAGGATTTTTCTAAATTCAATTCCTAAGGTGTTCAAAGCTTGTATGGAGAAAACTATTTTTTTGGACATTTTATACCTTGTATACCTTGAAGAAAATAAACGGACACATGTTTCGCGATTTTTCGAAAATCATCCCCTAAGTCCGTAAGTTTCGAGTCAAAACGTCCAAAAATATTGTTTTCTCCATACAAACTTTGAACCTGCATTTCAAGAATGAAATGGGTGTCTAAAAGGGTTCTTTGCGCGAGCGAAGCCGCAGGAAAAAGCTAGTAATCATATAAGAATAATGTAAAAGGTATAGGTATTATGGGTTAGTAACAAACAAAGTAAACATTCCAAACAAATTTTCTGATTAGTTTAACCCCCAAAAAGAAAAAGGAGTGTTATAAGTTTGACCTGTGTGTGTTGTGTATACTGTGTGTCTGTGGAATCGTAAGTAGCACCTTAACGAATGACGCTATTTTAACGTCGTTTTTTTTTTTTGAAAGCTGATATGTGGTCGAAATTGATTTTAGATTTAATTTATTAAAATTGGTGCAGTCGTTGTATGAGCTAACAATGTCGGAGGTGATACATTTTTTTTTAATTTTTAGAGTAAATAAGAGTTATTAACCTACTCATATATGACGTCCTAGCGATACAAAGAATTTCGGACAAAGAATATGTTTGCTAAACAATAATGTTGAAACTTGCCAAATATGTATAAGGTCCTTTTTTGTAATGTGATGAATGTTTGATTGATAAATGGATTTAGGTTCTTTACAAGCTCTTAATAAATTTTATTCAATAAAGATATAAATATTATATTTTTATTATCTAAATATATAAAAGGAGAAACTGACTGACTGACTTAACAACGCACAGCCTAAACGGCTAAACGTACGCACTTGAAATTTGGAAAATTTGGAAATCTAAACCGCTTAAGTTAGACGCTTGAAATTTGGCATGCAGGTACCTTAGTAAACTTAAAGCTTAGTTGCAACAGGATATTGCAAAATTCCCACGGGAACGGGAGTTAGCGGGAAAAAACTTTTGTATGTAAAAATCTAAATCACGTAAGATAGATGTTTTCAATCTGTGTACTCTGTACAAAAAAAATTAACACGCAAACGAAGTTGCGGGCATCAGCTAGTGTAGGTATAAGTCTACTTTCAAGGCTTTGCATACAGAAATAACAAAAGTTGAGTTACTTTCATTGCTTGGATGAAATTGCTTTTTAGCAATAATTGGCGTGCAATAAAGAGTATTGTAAGTAAGTATTTAAATTATTTAATAAGTCAAAATATGAAAAAAAAAATTCGCTTCCACATTCCACATACATTTTGAGCGATCAGCTGATTGCCTTTATATAATTATTTTTTTGAGAATTTCATATTTCTCTTAGGAAAAGTTGTTAAGTTTCAAAGGTAGAACCACCCGTAAAGTTTCCCTAACTAATTTAAAGACATTCCATAAACTTTGAAAGTTATCAACATATCACTGAACCCTCTGGACCTTTTCATAATTCAAACGGAATGGAACGGCACGGACAACTAGTACTTCCATTGCCCCCTAGGTTCCTAATTTTCCATATGTCTCTATGAACATATTGTAGATGCAATATGGTACTAAAATTTTACCCTGCAAAGCGCCTTTTTTTCAAAATATAGTATGTAAAAAAACTCTGTTATAGCCTTTAGGGCTGTACGTAATTACTGATTTTGTAATTAATTAAAACAAAATTTTTGACCAATCTCTTTTAAAAGCAATTTTATTTAAATGTTTAAAATTTTAAATTATGTCTTTTAATCCCTGAATAAAAGCAAAGTCATTTGTGCCATCAATGTTTTTACATCTCATATTCTAAGATTATTCTGTGATGTTGTTGATTAGGTTGACAATGTAATAAATAATTAGCTGACTTGTCTTATGTTTTAACTTTGGTCACAAGGCATTAAAATTAATTAATACTAAAGGTCCGTAAACTAAAAAAAATCAGATAAATTTAAACTTGACTTTATCCATAAATTGTATTTTTATTTATGTTGGGTTGTTGATACCAAGGCTCCCCTTTAAGGCTCCAACAGGGTTTTGTTTACATACTGTATAAACAGGCCCTTTTTGGAGAGTTAGTATACTACAGAGGGTCTTTTTATAATTTGAATGAAATTTCCGGGCACGGCAAATTTGTATTACCATTTCCCCCTATGTTCCTAATAGCACAAGTGTCACTAGAGACATAGGGGGCAATGGAAATCTTGACGTGCCGTTTCACTCCGTTCAAATTATAAAAGGCCCAATTGTTTTTAGTCATATTAATTTTCCACGTAAAAACGTATGAGTCACCGACTTCAATCCCAACAACAGTTTGCACAAATAACTAGAATTTTTTGCAGACTACAATGCCTATTAGCCGATAATCACAAACGAAAATGTCACTCATTTATTTAGGATCACCTAAATAGAACAGAACATCAGTTCTGGTTTGTAGTATTTTTTTGTTCTTGTTGATTTTTTAAAAGCGGTGAACATAGAACCTCCTCCTTTTTTGAAGTCGGTAAAAAGTCGTTCCTACAACGTTAATGCTATGAGAAACGTAGGTATTGGCCACAATTTCATTGCGAATTTTAAATAAAAAAAGATTCTGTCAAAAGTGTCAAAATATTGGTGAAGCTCAATTTAAAATACACGTTGTTTTAAAACAATAACGTCAGTACATCCGCCAATCAACGATTTCAATTCTTTGAGCCTATCGTCGGCTGCTCTGATATGATATCCCACTTTTTGAATTTTTATTTGGGATTAAAAATGGAAAGGTACAACTTTGGGGATAGTCGTTAAGGTTCACAATTATTGTTATTAGCTTTACAAATTGCTCTTGTTGACTACCCCGAAAGTTGTATGTTTTCATTTGTAATCCCCGTCAAAAAAAGTCAGACGTACGTATTTATATTTAGTACGTATTTGTATATCGGTGTATCTGTGTGTCTGTCTGAGGCATCGTAGTTCCTAAACGAATTTTGATGCGGTTCTTCTGTTTAAATCTGACGTGATTGAGATCGTTCTTAGCTATATTTTATCAAAATTTGGTTCAGCCGTTAAAATGTTTTATGTTATAAAATTTTCATTTTATTTTAGCGCTATTTTGGATTACGTTAGATTAAATGAGTTATCACCGCTACTCAAAAATAACATTTTCCTTATTGCAAAGACTAGTCATAAATTTAAATGTGTCATCAATCATCGTTATCAATTGCACCTCTACCACAATCAATTGTTTTTTTGTCCTCTACGTTATCATAAAATATTCAAGACCTCAATGAGTCACAGACCTTATCGTGGGTTTTACCCACCAGACGAGACCACTCACAGTGTTATCATGGTAATTCAATAAAATGAAACAACCGCCATGGCTTGCATTTATTTGTTTATTTTATTTTATTTAGAACTATATTTTTATATAGAACGAATTAATTAATTAATATGATCTATATGGCCTTTGCTCTGTGGTAAGACCTAACGAATAAAAAAAGTTGTCTGTTTGGGTAGTTGTGATGTTCAAAACATTGCAATTAAAAAAACACAATAAAAAACAGTAAGATTTCATTCCTTGAATCTAAATGTATATTAAATAAAATATTTATATAAAACATTAAAGAATTTTAATATTGATATGCGTCACTATAAGATGCTGTTAATTATTACGTAACAACTTAATGCTTCGAGTACGGAGATTCCAGACACAATTGATTTTCAATTGTTATGGACCACGATCGTGGTCTTAGAGACTGGACGTATTAAGACAGAAAATCGCTTAAGTAGAGACTGAATAAATTAATAACCGACTTGGTATTACATGGATCTCACAACTTTTTACCGCAGAACAACTGAGTTGCGAGACTTGGTTTTTTTGACAAGTATTGTTTTTGATGGGATCTCATTTCTTTTTGTATTTTTTTTTTGTATTTGTATCTTTTTTTGTATGTATTTTTTTTTGTATTTGTATCTCATTTCTTTTTGTATTTTGTATTTGTATCCGAACACCATTGGGTCGCTCGCGCGTATGAGCGCGGCTGCTGCTCGCTCGGCGACATTCACCTTTCCGCGCGCCCCGCCACTGTCCCCGCTCCGCGCCCTCGCGCTAGCACCGCGCAGCGCGTAGTAACGGCCCGCGCTCCTCACTCGCTAGCATCGCAGCGCGTGGTATAATAATTAATTTACAACCTTACGCACTCGTAATAAGTACGTTTTTTGCATTAAATAATTTAATTTACACGTGTTTTCATGACGGGAATACCCATTTTTTGCTCGATTTGGCAGGGGCACTACCATGCGCCTATATTTATATGGGACTAGCTTAAACCCGCGGTTTCGCACGCAATAATAATAACTGCCGTAAAACATCGTTACGAATAAAGCCAATATTGAAAAATTTAACTGAAGACTTGGCTGTATGGGCATAATTTTCTTTGCGATCTTTTCTAGATTTTTTAGTTTTTCCTTGATTCATACACCAAACACTACTTATATTCCAAATTTGAAGCTTCTAGGTCTGCTAGAAGTGCCTTAGAATTTTGATGATCGGTGAGTCAGTGAGTGACAAAATTAAGAAATTTGACCCGTTATAATTCTTAAAATACTGGTTCAAATTGAATGAAATTTGAAATATACCGTGTCTTTACAATGCCTGCATGGTTACTGAAAATTTCAGTCTTCTAGTTTTAACCACAACGAAGGTACAGGGGGTCGAAAATGGTCTGAATTGCTTCGAGAAAAGGATGGTACGGCCGTGACGCTTTTTTGCTCGACTTGGTGGGGGCACTGCCGTGCCCCCAGATTTGTTTATTTAACCAAGAATTTCACAGTGAAAAACTAAGGGTACAAAATACAAAATAAAAATTAAAACTGAACACTAATTTGCCTGAACTAGGTTAATAATATGAGATACCTGAATCTCAAGCATTATAGACCTCATAACTATTATAATAAACTGTCACATGAAAAAAAGTTTCCTATAGTTAAGTTTAATAAATTGCCTAACTAAGTTATAAATTTAAGTTAAGAATATAAATATACATTACTAGCATTCCGGCTAGGACTTCGTTCCCGTGGGAACTCTGGAAAATTATGTCTGTGTTACTCAATGATAACTAGCATTCTAATGGTGAAAGAATTTTTCAAATCGGTCCAGTGGTTACTCAAACAAACAAACGATCAAATCTTTCTTTATAATGTTATGTGTAGATATTAAATTGATGTTGTTATAAAACAGTTGTAGTTTTCAAATACAATAAAACAACAATACAAATATAGAGTCATGTTTCGTTCAAGCTTAAATGATGAGGATATTTCCATAAAATACCTCATTTCACCATAGTCGGCTTAACCTTATTAACAGAGGATTTAAAATGACCGGGTTCGAACTGGTACCACAGCGTTCCTGGTAGAAATAAATAAAATAAATACAACTGTATTAATCACATTTCACCAAATAAAGATACTTGACTTTTTTTATGAGATGGGTTAACTCTTGACCTCAATCTTAACCATAAAGGTCAAAGATGAAGTCGACGTTGGAGCGAGTTAACCCAGAAAATGCCTATAAAGGCACTGGTACTCAAACGCACCGACGGAACACAGCAGGCTGTTTGGCGTCGGACTTCGGTAGGAGGGTAGCGAACCAGACGGCCCTTTACAGAGCCTACCACACCATGAGACCATAGGACGACACCTCAGATTCAGAAAAAAATGAAGTGTCGTTGCCTGGGATGGATTACTAGGAGGCAGGTCTCATTTGTGTTTCCTTAGTCGCCTCTTACGACACCCACGGAAAGAGATGGGGTGGTGTTATTCTCAACCGATCATCGAGGTGACCGACGTAGGAACAAATGGGTGGGGGCCATGAGATTAATGTGGCCACTGCGAGAGGATTTGTCTTTATTGGAAACAAAAGTTTACAAAGTTTACAAATTAGTTGGCCAAAATTAAGAATGTTAATAAGCCCATGACACTGAACTCCCCTTGGAACATACGTCGAAATTTGAAAAATATTTTTTGCCTCTATTTTCAACTTGTGCGATCAGCTGATTTGCCTTCGTATAGAAAGTAGAATTTTTTGAAGTGAAAACTTCTTTACTTGTGTACTTTTTGGATGGGTATGTTGAACTCGCGTCAAGGTCACGTGTCTGTCACGTGATCCTGATCGAAAATGCGCAACGCGGAGACATGCGGAGGGTTGTTTAATAAATAAAGGTAATTAAAACTGCAAAAGTCAAGATCTCATTCGGTGTCAGCATAGAAAAAAAAATTAAATAAGTATTAATGCACAACGTTAATGTTCAAATTTTCACTTCTGCCGGCACTCCCGTAGTGCAACCCGTTGTTTTTTTTATAGAAATTCATATAAGTAGGTTCCTTGGGAAAGGTTGTTCAGTTTCATCTGCCCCTAAACTTTTGCTAGCTGATTTAAAGTCTTTAAAAATATCTAAATATTATATGTATTTATTTGTGTTAGGTATATTGTATGTGTGTAATGTAGTTTATGTGAGTATATTTATGTATGTATTTTTGCACCCACAGTTATATGGTGTAATTTCATCTTCTCCATACCCAAAGGTTGCCGGTAAGATATTGCTTCTTAGCAATGGGGCCGCCTACTGTTCATAATGTAACTTTTACTCTGTCTCATGTTCTGTAATGTTGGTGTGCAATAAAGTACAGTTGTATTGTATTGTATTGTAAATCTCGAAATTTCGAGTTGTTGAGGTATTCAATATTAAAATTTATTTTTTGTCGTCACTCATCGTAATCAAATCGCGAAAGCTTAAAGTGTTATGTCACTGTTTTATTTATTTTAATATAGTAGATTAAATTAAAATAAATAAAAAGTAGTACTTAAAGGACAACAAACCAAAATAGTGTGTGCAACGTTATGGAACGTTTTTCGCGAATTGAAAAAAATGAATATGGGTCAAATACGGGGACCAAGATGCACTAATTCAATGGCGTGCTTAACTCCTAATAAGTTATCTTCCAGTCAACCTAAGTAAAGGAGAAAAGTTTGAAACAGGCATAAAAAATAACTCTAAAAAAAAATTAAATTAAAAATTTAAAAAACCCCCCCCGCAAAAAAGTAAAGCGGACATTTAAAAAGTAAAAAATAATACCTTTCGTTGAGCCATCAAATTCATTTCAGAAATACCTATATATATATTTTAATTATCGAAATCGATGGATGGCACGATAGGGTTTGCTCATTAAAATGGCGCTATAATGTCGCGTCGGGGTACCGCTTTAGTGAATCAGTGAATAGTCAATCAAATGAAGGGTCTGATTCACTAAAGCGGTACCCCGACGCGACATTATAGCGCCATTTTAATGAGCAAACCCTATCGTGCCATCCATCGATTTCGATAATTAAAATATATATATAGGTATTTCTGAAATGAATTTGATGGCTCAACGAAAGGTATTATTTTTTACTTTTTAAATGTCCGCTTTACTTTTTTGCGGGGGGGGTTTTTTAAATTTTTAATTTAATTTTTATTTCAAAATTTTTAACTTATTTTCAAAATAATTAAGAGTGTACTAGTGTGCTGGATATCCTGGCCGCAGCATTAACTCACGGTGTTGCCACCATTGCATTGTATGCAGAATCAAATACTGATCAAAACGAGTCCAAACACGACATATCTGCTATTATTTTTTCAAGGATGTCCTAGTGTTCTGGATATCCTGGCCGCAGCATCAGCTCACCATGTTGCCACCATTGCATTGTATGCAGAATCAAATACTGAACAAAACGAGTCCAAACACGACATATCTGCTATTATTTTTTTAAGAGTGTGCTAGTGTTCTGGATATCCTGGCTGCAGCATCAGACCAAGAGTTCCATAACCCTGCATAGTTATTAAGCATACATGAGTATTTCAAGTTTTAGGTCACATGTATGTTTGAAAGTAAAGTAAATACACATTAAGAGTCTAAGAACCCTACCGCAGCTAACAAAAGAGCTGATGACCTTGAAACGGCTGAACCGATTTTGATAAAACGTATCTAAGAACCATCGCCAAAAACCCTGCTTGTAAATAAAAAAAACCGCATCCAAATCGGTTCACCCGTTTGAGAGCTACGGTGCCACAGACAGACACACAGACACACAGACACACAGACACACAGACACACAGACACACACACATAGCGGTCAAACTTATAACACCCCTCTTTTTGCGTCGGGGGTTAATTAAATATAAATCGCTTGTAACTCAAACAGCTGAATCACCGGTTTGGTCGAGTTGCCGGCCGGTTTGGTCGAGTGGTAATGACGCTGCCTCTTGATCGGCGGGTCCTGGGTTCGATCCACAGTCGGGGCAAACATTTGTGTGAAAAGCAGATGTTTGTTCTCGGGTCATGGGTGTTTGTGTTTGTCTTTATGTGTGTTCCGAGGGACCCACGACACAAGGGAAAACCTTAGTGTGGGCCTTTGAGTGTGTAGCGTTTATTTATTTGTGTATTTATTAATTTATTTTATTTAATAAGGATAAAATACAGCTGAGATCCATTTCAATTACATCAGCTTTGAAAAAAAACACATTGAAATCAGTCTATTGGTTAAGAAGCTACGATGCCACAGACAGACGCACATACTTTTTTTGATAGCTGCAGCTCTAGCACGATAACGACAAACTCGCGCTCGGCTCACGCTGAAAGTTCACGTTGATTGCGCGAGGGTCCCGCGCAAAGGCTTGTTCGCCCTATGGCGATATCAATGCTGACATTTTGACATAGGACCGCGGTGTTGTCGCGGCGCTGTCACTATCGTACTCGGCCTGCTGACTTAATCGAGACTGGTTTTAGCTATGTTTGATCCAACCTTTTTCAGCCGTTTAAGCGTTATAAGCAATAAAATGTCGTTGGTGATACAAAAAAATATTTTAGAGTTTTTTTTTTTGAAGTGAAAACTTCTTTAGCGGCGTTGCATTGTGCACTTTTTGGCAAGGGTAAAAAATGTTAAACTCGCGTCAGGACACGTAACCTGATCGAAAATTCGTAAGACGGAGGGAGAGTAGACCGCAAGGAAGTAATACTCGTATATGTTCAAGTTTTCCATTCTGCCGGTACTCCCGGAGTGCAACCCGTTATTTTTTTTGAAGTGAAAACTTCTTTAGCGGCATTGTGCACTTTTTGGATGGGTAAAAAATGTTAAACTCGCGCCAGGACACGTGACCTGATCGAAAATTCGTAAGACGGAGGGAGAGTAGACCGCAAGGAAGTAATACTCGTATATGTTCAAGTTTTCCATTCTGCCGGTACTCCCGGAGTGCAACCCGTTATTTTTTTTGAAGTTAAAACATCTTTAGCGGCATTGTGCACTTTTTTGATGGGTAAAAAATGTTAAACTCGCGTCAGGACACGTGACCTGATCGAAAATTCGTAAGACGGAGGGGAGTAGACCGCAAGGAAGTAATACTCGTATATGTTCAAGTTTTCCATTTTGCCGGTACTTCCGGAGTGCAACCCGTTGTTTTTTTTTTGAAGTGAAAACTTCTTTAGCGGCATTGTGCACTTTTTGGATGGGTAAAAAATGTTAAACTCGCGTCAGGGTCACGTGACCCTGAGCGAAAATTCTTTAGAGGGTGAAGTGAAAACTTCTTAGACCGCGCAAGGAAGTAATATATGTTCAAGTTTTCACTTCTTCTGGCACTCCCGGAGTGCAACCCGTTTTATTTTATTATAGAACCTCATCTTTGACTTTTGACCTCAATCTTGACCAAGGTCATAGATGAGGTCGACGATGAAGCGAGTTAACCCAGAAATTGCCTAATAAGGCACTGGTACTCCTACGCACCGAAGACGGAACACAGAAAGCTGTTTGGCGTCGGACTTCGGTAAGAATGGTCACGAACCAGACGGCCCTTCACAGAGCCTACCACATACCGCATGAGACTATAGGACGCCACCTCAGTATGTTTCAGAAATTGAGGTGTCGTTGCAGGTCTCATTTGTGTTTCCTTAGTCCCCTCTTACGACACCGACGGAAAGAAATGGGGAGGTGTTATTCTCAAACGATCATCACACGGCACAATCACCAATCACATGCCGATCACCACACGGCACATACAATTACGTGTATTACCATTGCCTGCTATGATCCTAGTGACACTAGTGACATTAGGAAAATAGGAGGCAATGAAAAGGCCCATTAGCGATGAAAATCCCAAAGCGACTCTACCAATAACCCTTTCTGTTTGTAAACTCAACCCTGTGGAAAGTTAATTTGAATTCCAGTAAATTAACATATTATAAACTTTGTAAATATATGGAGGAGGGCTTTACCCAAAGGATTGGCATATTTTCAGTGTGTTTCAGAAAATGCGACTTTTTCGATGTTGTTTTGAAAGTACTTAATGACTTTTTTTTGATCCTTGACAAAAAGGAGGGCGTTATAAGTTCGACCTATGTAATTTTATCAAAAATATAGACAAACAAAATACATTTACTCAATAAACATTTAATAAGCTTCCTTAAATCAAAAGCTTATTATAACATTGTCGATTTTTTTTGTCTAGAGGTATATTTAGTTCTGTACTATTATTATAAGTATTATTATAAGTAAGCGTTTCCGTGCTTCGGAGGGCACGTTAAGCTGTCGATCCCGGCTGTTATCGATTGATTACAGTCGTCAAACCAAGTCAGAGGCCATTTGGCGGTTTGAAAACTCTGACACCAGGGTTAGCCAAGTTCGCCACACACTTGACTTTACCTACACGATAAGAAGAAGATTATAAGTTAAGGCGACTACAGCACCCGATAAAGGCAGCACACATAGGAATAGTGCCATCTCCGTCTCTCAACAGGCCTGGGCCGGCAGTGCGAACAGTGTCGATACACGAAGATCACGGACTATGAAAGCGCGCGTGCGTAAAAACATGTTCGAAAGTTAGAAAAATGAGATTTATGGAAAGGTAACAGCCTAAATCGAAAAATGCGTTAACTACTTATCGAGAGTGTTCAATCACGAACATTTTGATAGCAAATTCAAGTTCCTGTGTGTATTTTACTATCGGTTTTACAGCTTAAAAGATACACAATATTGGTATTTAGAGGTGACTTTGTGAGCTTTTTCTATCGAACCAAAAGTGCTGAATCATGTTTTCAGCAAACTACTTATCTAGTTTATGTCCTGAATATTACCGTAGTATTTTTTTCGTCGATTTAATGCAGTGCGTCATGCTTGTCTACGCATCATAAAATCGTAATTTAGGTGCTGTAGTCGCCTTAAGTTAGTTAGTTTTACTAGTATAATCACGTCTGTAATTATAATTTAAAAAATTGCTGTGGCGTCTCATCGAACTGGCAATGTTATAATTATAACATCTGCCAATGTGACTTGCTATAAAGAATATTGAATTGAACTGAATCTGTGTATCTGTGTGTCTGTCTGTGGCATTGTAGCACCTAAACGAATGGACCGATTTAGATTCGGTTTTTTGTTTATAAGCTGACGTGATTGAGATGGTTCTTAGCTTTGTTTGATCAAAATCGGTTCAGCCGTTTAAAAGTTACGCGATAAATTTAGGGGGTTTCACAAAATTTTAAATTTTTAGAGTTATATTATTATTTTTTTCTTATGCGAGAGCATTTTTTAAAGCCGTTATTATTTTTTCTCAAGCCTCAATGTAACGCTCGTAAAACAGCGGACGTGATGTTGCATAATCTCGAAAAAGGTTTAATGATAATCTTAATTACAGTTTTAATGATTTCATTTACCAGTGCAAATTCATCCAATATTTTAATCGCCGCCGCAAAAAGATAGGTGTTATATGTTTGTTTGAAACCGTTAGACCATTTTAATGTTTTTTTTGTTGTTTGAAAGCCTAACGTGATTGAGATAGTTCTTAGCTATATAGCTACGTACCGTGTGGTGATCGGTAGAGAATAATACCACCCTATCTCTTTGTACCGGAGAATAACACCACCCCGTCTCTTTCCGTGGGTGTCGTAAGAGGCGACTAAGGAAACACAAATGAGACCTGCCTCCTAGTAATCCATCCCAGGCAACGACACTTCATTTTTTTCTGAATCTGAGGTGTCGTCCTACGGTCTCATGCGGTGTGGTAGGCTCTGTAAAGGGCCGTCTGGTTCGCGACCACTCTCCTACCGAAGTCCGACGCCAAACAGCTTGCTGTGTTCCGTCGGTGCGTGGGAGTACCAGTGCCTTTACAGGCATTTTTTGGGTTAACTCGCTCCATCGTCGACCTCATCTTTGACCTTTATGGTCAAGATTGAGGTCAAGAGTTAACCCATCTTATAATAAAAAAAACCCTATATAGCTAAAAAAAACTAATTTATTTATTTATAGGAACACCTACACCATATGTATACGACATTAACAATAAGTATCATTCAAGTTTGTTTTGATTCTATACACATGACTATTACAGATGTTCACATCGCTCTTTACAATATAATTTTAACAAAGTGGTAAAACAAATTTAAGTATCCTAATGAGATCCTTTAAAAGGCAAGTAAAAGTATTAAACTAAACTAAACTAAAAAAAAACTAAAATTATACTTCTAATACAGATTAGAACAGAAAAAGGTTACAAAGAGTCAATACAATATTTTTTATTTATTAATAATAACTAGTTCTCTTCCAAGTTGGAAGATGAAGATGTAGCGACAAGTATTTTGTGTTTGAAACCGGGCAGAGAATCGTTATAAATATCAAAAACACTTACTTTTTTATTAATCTCGTTATATATCCTACAGATTCGTAACACTGGAGAATTTAAACCGATATTGGTTCTACAATAGGGAATGTTAAATAGTTTTGTGATTGGTTTTCTGGGAAAATTTAAAGGAACTGTGAGTGCAATATTATTCTGGAGGTCAATGGAGTCAAACACATTATTAACTATTTTGTACAGAAAGACTAGGTCAAGTTTTTTACGTCTAGATTGTAAACTTTCTAAATTAAAGAATTTTAGGCGTTGTTCATAGGGTGACCTGTAGATAAATAAATAAATAAATAAAAAACGTTTATTTTACCATGCAGCACACAGATACAAACATTTAGACGATCACAAAAAAAACACAGATTTAAAATAAACAAAAATACATACAATATAAACATATTAATTTGCGTATGGATGCTGCAGTGAGTAAAAAGGCCTGGGCTCAGCGATTTTTTGTCAGTCTGTATTTCAGACTGGCAACACTGATTTTCAGCCCTCGCCTGTGAGTGGAACGCGGGGTGTAGAAATAATAAGGCTGTTGTGTTGTGTTGTGCGTGTTATGGTTGGTTATGTGTGATGTCTAGTGTGTGATGGTGAGGTGCGGTGTGTAAGGGAAATATCAATAAATTAAACAATTAATTGCATTAATAACTATTATCAAAATATGTCACAATTGTTAAATAATTGATCCTTGATGGAAGTGCCAGTTATCGTTTGAGAAAGCTTCTTGGGATACCTGACTTTTGTATTGCAAGTAAATGCTCCTTAAATTTTGTTTTGAAGTTAAACTCCGAATTAAGATTCCTAATGGGTGGGGGTAGGTCATTCCATATTTTTGTCGCTCTAAAACGAAAACTGGCACGAAAAGCCACAGAGTGATGCTTGTGACAACCAAGTGGAGGTCGAACGCTACGAGTCCCATACATTTGATGAAATCTTGTCTCTGTGTTCAGCTTACGGCGCAGATATTCCGGTATGCCAAATGCAATTCTCTACGCGCGTCCAAATTTAGCATTGATGCTGCATTTAAGAAGGGTGTAATATGGCTTCGAGGAGGAACAGTGAAACAAAACCTACAGCAAGCATTTTGGACTCGTTGTAACAAACGCTGTGTTTTGGACAGGAGTCGCGGCCCATAAACAATATCCCCGTAATTAAGTTTAGAGAGAATTAGGGTCTCGCAGAGCGTGACCCGCACTTTTTCACAGAGCAAGTTCCGTATTTTATACAGGACTTTCAATCTAAACATACAACTACGAACTAACGTCAAAACATGAGACTCAAATCGCAAGTTCCTATCAAAAATAATTCCGAGATTTCTCGCTTCTCCAATGCACTGAATAGCTTGATCTTGAATGTGTACAACAGGATTATGATTCATATTTTTTCTGTCTGCACCTTTGTACCGATAACCATAAAGTGAGATTTAGCAGGATTGAGAACCAGTGCATTCCTCTGAGACCAACTCGCAAGTCGATTCAAGTCGTCCTCCATTTTCTGAATAGCAGGAATAGGGTTAGCTGGGTAAGCCGAGATATATAGTTGGATATCATCTGCATAGCAGTGATACTTACAATGCTTGATTTCTGTGATGATGTCAGCACAGTACAATAAGAATAAAACCATTCCTTTGGTAGCTAATTCCTTTGGTGGCAAACGCAAGATGACGAGTGAATGCGCGCTGCAAGGACTCTAAACGCTGAGAATGGATAGCATACCACGGGCTCCAGACAACACTTGCATATTCTAATATGCTGCGAACTAAAGAGTTGAATAGTGTTACCTTAGTTTTAATTAATCGGAAGTCTCTTGTGTTACGCTTCAAAAAGCCAAGCATCTTGGCTGATTTGGTAACTGTTATATCAATGTGCATTTTAAAATTCAACTGTGAATCGAGTAAGACTCCTAAGTCACGGATTTCGTTGACTTCTTGAAGCGCAAATTGTATTGAAATTGTATTCGCAAGAGCTTTTTATCTTTTTTCGACTAAAGTTGATATAAAAACATTTATTTATATTAAGTTACATACTTATATTTAACCCTTGACAAAAAGAGGGGTGTTGTAAGTTTAACGTGTGTGTTTGTCTGTGGCATCGTAGCACCTTAACGAATGGGTCGATGGTAATATTAAATCAAAATTGGTTTGGCCGTTTAATTATTTATTATTATTATTAATGTTTTTTTTTTTTAATTTTAGATTTATTTTGTGTTTCAGTTAAATACATCCTTACTAATTTTATAAACGCGAAAGTTTGTATGCATGGATGTATGGATGTTTTTTACTTTTTCACGCTCAAATGGCTGGACCAATTTTGATAAAATTTGGCATAAAGGTAGCTAACACCCTGAAATAACACTTAAGCTAAATATTTTTTCCAATTGCCCACGTGAACGAAGTCACGGGCGGAAAGCTAGCTAGTTGTAGTTATAGTTAGTTGACGGCCGGTTTGGTAGAGTGGTAGCGGCGCTGCTTCTTGATCGACGGGTCCTGGGTTCGATTCCCAGCCGGGGTAAATATTTGTGTAAAAAGCAGATGTTTGTTCTCAGGTCATGGATGTTTGTGTTTGTCTTTATGTATATTCCGAGGGACCCACGACACAAGGGAAAACCTTAGTGTGGGCCTTTGAGTGTGTGGCGTTTATTATTATTTATTATTATTATTATATATATAATTTATCATGAATGTTCTGTTAATCTAATATTCCCCTTGTTGAAGGGCCATGAAAAGCTCTCACGAGACAATTTATTTCACATCTCTCCTTCCACACTAAAAGATAAAATCATATCTTTTATAATTTTGTTGAGATTTGAAACAAAACAATTTTGGTATGCTAGCCACGTTAAAGCTGAAATTAGACGTCGGCTAAATATTAAGGATTTTTACGACGTAAACGAAGGTTTTTAGCTTGGCGCATATCTAAGAGTGAAAAGTGTATTTTGTGAACATTGTCAAACAAAAAGGCAGCCTTATTGCTAGGCAGCAATCGGTATTATGTGAACTGCTCCTTTTCTTCATATTGACGGACTTTTTTATTATATTAATGCAACCTAAACGAACCTAAAAAGTCTAACCTAACCTTGCCAATATTGGCACAAGACAGAGTAGAATAGCGCTCTTTAGTGTCAAATCAAATCAAATCATTTATTCGCTTAAAACACGGTATAAATAGATGTCATAAAAAAAGTACAGTCATGTTTTGCTATTTAAAATCAGCATGCGAATGTCATTATATAAATCAAGATATTAAAATTGAGACGAAAATAAAAATTACACATTTCTAAAAATAATGTCAAATTAATTAAATGTCATGAATGAAATAAAAATTGAAATTATAAGATGTCATAAAATATTTAAAACCTACGCAACTCTAAATTTTTGTCAAACAGTTCTTTGATGTCATAAAAGTTTTGTGCACTAATCCATTTAAATAATTTCAATTTGAATAATCTATTATTTAGTAATTTCAATTCGGCCAAGATTGGCCAAGGCCAAGATCTAGTTTGGGTCGTTGAACCAGCGAAGAATGTAACCGTTAGGTTAGGTTAGGTTCACCGTGTAGCTACGGATTAGAATATAGCTACGGTCGTTCCCGCCTGTCGTAAAAGGCGACTAAAGGAGGACCAGAGGTCGCGGGGGCTGCTGCGTCTTAAAATCGACCCCAAGATGGGCGGTAACATGGCGTGACCACCATGTCACTGCGCACCAGGGTGGTGTTGGGGCATGTGGTATTAACTTCTTGTCCCGGGAGGAGCCCCTCGGGCGAGATGCTAGGCGGGCATCGGTGCGTTCCTCGAAGATCCCGAAGCCTGCCGAAAAGCATCGAGGGTGGTCACCGTGGAGTTTTTTAGAGGGTAGAAATCCCACATAACCAGTTCTACCCTCGGGGGTAGAACAACAAAAAGAAAGGGTTAGGTTAGTTACTTACTGATCCTAATTTCATCAGGCGACCCTTAAAAGTTTCGTGAAATTGTAAATTTACTGGGCAAATTGTAATGTCGCCAGAGTTAATAATTTCTGTAACGAAATTGTAATATTACAGTTTTTATAATTTTCCAGTGACATATAATTTTCGTATTCGTTATATAATATAGTGTTCGGTTGAGAATAACACCATCCCATCTCTTTCCGTGGGTGTCGTAAGAGGCGACTAAGGAAACAAAAATTAGACCCTGGAAGCTTATTCCCTAACTGCGATAGAGATAATGATAGTGATTGCGATAATTCAATGCGATAGTGATACTGAACGCAATAGCAAAAGTGGATGTTGAAAATGAATGATATTTTACCACAGAATGATATAGGTATGACAGGTTTTCATTGGCTGATAAATTGCCAAACTACCAAATCCTTTCGTGTCTGTAACTAATTTAATATATTTGTCTCTTGTATATTCCTCTCGCTTTCTCGTTCATTTAGTACTTCCTGTCTGATGTTTGCGATTTTCAATACATTCATTCTACACGGTGATCAACTAAATGACATGTACAGTAAAAATAAGTTAAAGAGAGATGGGGTTGTAACTAAAGTGAATTAAAGTGAGACAGCACGTAGCAACTAATACACTGACCTGAAAACAAGCTTTGTAACCAATATTATCATCTTCTTTTCATGATCCCATCTTTTTAACTTTTAGATAAAAAAAACTTCACATTTGAATTAGGTTCAGTACATACCTAGATATGTTATAAGTAATTCGTTAAATACTAAAACGTTAAAAGAGGATATTGCTCTGTATACCTGAGGTCAATAATTAAATATTGATGGCAATAATTACTTAAATGCTAGACTATAATTACGAGAAACTTATATTGTGCCAGCTGCCAACTCTTTTCTGGGATACTTTAAAGGCCAGTTAGTGGGTTTTGCTGTGGCTGAAAAACTGACAACCTATTTAAAACAATATTCATATTCTATCTAATATTATGACCGTCAGAATGTAGGTTAGGTATGTAATTGTTTTACAACCATTATGATGTTCTGCTTACTCCGTCAGGGATTTAGGCTTCAGTGTATATATATGTTTCAATAAAATTTTACTGAAACTCAGAGGGAAAATGAGTTATCTAGCCATCCGAAACGTAGTAAATTTATGTTTTTCTGTCCCTTAATTTCACTAACCTATTCATTAGTCAAAATAATACGAAATAAAGACAAATAGCATAGCACTATTTGCTTGTGTTGTGTAATGGTGCAGGCGCATGTAGCGTTCCACATAAGACTGCGACCTTTGCCTCGGTACCAATGTGGTACTACCGGGCCTATTGCCGTGTTTCGGGAAAGGCCGGGCTCTAGAAAACAAGGCTAAGACATTTCTTGTTCAATTACATTTTTCCAAGATCAGTAATAAGTTAATAACTTGCTCCTCCCAGGTCTCTCATCTTTAAAAGAACTCGTTATTCTACAAAACTTCAATAACAAAACCTGGGTCTTTTTCTTCCTCATACAACTGTAATTGGATTGTAGAGATTACGTAATAAATAATAAAAATTGATTATTATTATTTTCTTTTTCGTGTTTTACTGCCAAATCAAATGGATCCCTTTGAGTACAGAACTCTAAAACACATAAAACTTTTTTTATTTTTCTATGAAAGAGGTGTCTATTGTTCATTTTATCTTTTTACTATAATTACTCTATGTTTATCAAAAGTGTCAAAATTTGTCAACGTCAGTCCACGTAGAAGTAAGTATTTTATTTGTGAATATGATATTTAAATGGTTATGTTATAGTACCGTAAATAACAGGTTTTTTTACATTAGTAGTGCGATAATACATCTATGTTATACCTACAACAGAAAGCAAAAAAAAATATTGCAAAAAAACTATTTTGTAAAGAATGGCAAACGTGCGCAGGGTTTTGAAACTACAACTTCAGGCATAAGCCACTCAATATCGTTTAAATATCAAGCTCTTCTTATATATACAATTTCTTATATATAAAATTGGACGTCCTGATTCACTGACTCATCAACACCCAGCCCAAACCCTCAGACCTAGAAAACTAAAATTTAGTAGAAAGGTGTCTTTTGTAAAGGTTGTAAGTACTAAGAAAGGATTTTTCGAAATTCAACCCCTGCGGTGGTGAAATGGGGGTTCAGAGTTTGTATGGAGAAAACAATTTTTTTGGACATTTTAACTCGAAACTTCGTCAAGATTAACCTTAAGGCAAATAAAGGGACGAGTGTTTCCGGATTTTTCGAAAATCAAGGTGTCAAGAATGAAATGGGTGACTAAAATAGTTCTTTGCGCGAGAGCGTAGCCGCGGGTAAAAGCTAGTCTATTATATTTACAACATCAAAGGTATTTTGCATAATTTTCATTAATAAATCTGTTTGCAGGGTAATTGATAGAAAATGACGTCTACACTCTAACTTCATCCACACAAAACCCCGAAAATGCGAAGTTACAAATTCAAGATCAAACATTTGTAAATACCTCAAGTATGTATCTTATATATACGAGGAACGACAGACAGTGGGCCAAGGCAGTCTCGAATGGTGGCCAATGGGAGCAACAAGGTCAATGAGCAGACCAACCAGCCCGATGGTCAGAAGATATCGTCAAAATGACGGGACCTCTATCGATGAGGTTAGCACAGAACCGTGACGATTATCGCTACAGAGAAGAAGCCCATACCCAGCAGTGGGTTGATGTGGGCTGAGTATAATGGCTGAGTATAAGCGCGCGACTTCGTTCCCGTGGGAATTTGGAAAAATGATGTAGTACCTAGCCTATGTTACTCAGGGATAAATCAGCATTTTAATGGTGAAATAATTTTTGAAATCGGTCCATAAATGGCGGAGAAATCGGTGAACATACATTAAAAAAAAACATACAGTCGAACAACCTCCTCCTTTTTTGAAGTCGTTTAAAATTACAAATCTTCCCTCTTTAATTAAATATTATTATAGATAAAAAGTAGTTATCTTTTACTTTACAAAGTTTTATTGTATTTCAGTTATCGAGACATCATCCAATTGCCGTCGAAGTTGGTACAAATGAGTGACATGACATATGAAGTTTTGAAACGTGGAGGTTCAAGAGAGGATATCAGCTCTTGAAAATAAGTAACAAAGATGTAAAATGACCACACTTGAATAACTTTAATGCTCTTTTATATTAAAATAAAATACATGAACTAAATTAAATTTTGATTTTTGTGCTTGGAGAAAATCTGTAAAAAAAACCAATTTTTAAATTAACTTATCATATGCATTCTAAGATGTAAGCACATGCTTATATATGTTTTATATATTTTACTTTTATTATTAACGCGAGTGCGTCTGATTGTTTACCTATTCAATGTACCTAGTTTGTTTCACAAAATAATAATAATGAGTTTAGAATAATTATGACCCTACCCTGCTATAAACGTGGAAGCTACAGTAGCTTCCATACTAGACTGGTAGTAATAGAAAAACATAGAATGTGCCAGCTGCCTACTATTCCCAGGCATACTGTAAAAGTCAGTAAGTGAGACGCGAGGGTTTTGCTGTATTGTGGGCAAAAGGCTGACAACCTCTCACCACTTACATCATTTTTCATCTTAAAACCCTCTTGAATATATGTCAAACGTGGCATCAAGTGGTTTTAAAACCACTGATGCTCTGCCTACCCTGATAGGGATTATAGGGATGAGCATATGTATATGTACTATAAACGTAAAAGTTTGAGACGGACGGAGCTTAGTTACACCTTCACAAAAAAAAAAAAAAATTCAAGGGATTTTGGACAACTTCACAGGAATGTAGTTTTTATTTTATTTATTTACTTAACTTAATGCACTAAAAGTACAAGGGCAGACTTAATGCCCAATGGCATTATCTACCAGTTTACCTTAGGGTGATTGGTGAGAGTGAGTGGTAGCCACACCTTATCCGAGGTGAAAGATAAAATATTAAATTATAAACATTATTCTTACGAAACTAAACATAAATAATAATAAACATAAATACATATACCCTAATAAGTATATTATAAAGTGTCAAGCTTAGCGTGCTCTTGATAATATAAGTAAGAAAAATGCTTTTCTATGCTCAATACGATAGAGTTATCTTAATGCTGTAAGGAAGGTAAAGACTTCAAATAATATGTTTGTCATTATAATTTTTCAATTTATTGATTTTATTAGGAACACTTACTGAAAGTGCCTGTAATGTAAGTACCTTATCAAACTTTATTCATGATAGATTCCGACGTGGGACTTCGTTTCCGTGGGAATTTAGAAAAATGATATCCTAGCCTATGTTACTCGGGAATAATGTAGCATTCTAATAGTGAAAGATTTTTTAAAATCGGTCCAGTAGTTTTTGTGTTTATTCGTTACAAACAAACATACAATAAATAAAAATTTTATAAAAATGTTTACCGACTTCAAAATTAAAGGCACCCATTTAGATATTACTTCTTTTTTCGTTGAAGTCAACAACCAAGGCATATATCACAATATTAAAAATGGCTCTCAGTTCACATTTCTGTAATGTGTAATGGGATTTATATTTACAGATAAAACTAACTCAGAGACTACGTAAAGGTTTAAGAAAAAACGCTATTAGTTCTTGATTCACAGGGTTTTTTTTTGTTTGATAAGTACTATGTGAACCCACTGTTGGACTGTACAAGCTCAACCGAACTTCTTTTTGGAATCTTCAGTGGGTAAACACACTTCACACTTGACTATACCTACATGATAAGAAGAAGTGTGTTAAGACATAAATCATATATCTATCTGTACACTTACGACTATGATCCCTTTTACGTACGAGTATGTGGTCGTTTGTGGTTTAATTATCCAAGCTTAATTGTAATTAAAATTTGCTCGATAATGATAACCCAATGAGAAATATCATAATTTGGGAAACACTTCTTGATCTCGTCCTCGTTTTGCAGTTAAAACTTCTATTTCCAAAGAAAGGATTCATGTTAGGAAGTTCAGACATTGACAAAATGTAAAATATGTTATTTTATTTGCATGTCCAGACGTTTGATATGATGAACATTGAATATCTGGGAAATGGTGTTAAATAATGATTTTAATACATTATTTTAAAAAAAACCATGATTTGAGAACGTTAAAAATTAAGTGGCATACGAGACGACCGCCTGTATTGGACATATATGTACTAACACTTGTAACGCTAGTTACTAGTTATTATTCTGTGACTTGGGTTGGCAGAGCGTCAAGCAATCAAAAATACTTAGGGTTTTAATATAATCCATAATCAGGGGTATAATGTATAATGTAGCCGGTTTGGTCAAGTGGTAGTGACGCTGCCTCTTGATCGGCGGGTCCTGGATTCGATCCCCAGCCGGGGCAAACATTTGTGTAAAAAGTAGATGTTTGTTCTCGGGTCATGGGTGTTTGTGTTTGTCTTTGTGTTTTCCAAGGGACCCACGACACAAGGGAAAACTTTAGTGTGGGCCTCTGAGTGGGTAGCGTTTATTTATTTATAAAAATGGTACAGCTTGACGATCTTTTACAAAATTTTTGCACTTTTTTATATACAGCCCGCCGTGGTGGAAGCGTGAGATGCATCATTATTCCGAAGTTCCCACAAATACGTATACATACGTTTACTTTGCTATAATTGCGTAACAATAATCATGTTTTTTATCAATCACACGAGAAAAATAACATAATAATAGTATTTCTCAGAAGTAAACAAACACCAGAATAATATAAAACAACCCCTTTTTCTGGTTAAAAGCATGTCAATACTTCCCAATATGGCTATTTCTATTTACCTCATTAATTTTTAAGAGAGCAGTATCTCCCAAATTACTTTTTCTTGTTAAATAGCATAAGTATTTTTGAATAATTACAAAACATTTCATAAGAAATTATCATATAACATGAAAATAATTGACAAATTGACAATTACATTCATTCAATATCATTCAAAATGTCATTCTCTGTCTTTGTTCCAGTTATAACAGCTTGAGAATTCAGACAGTATAACATGAAGTTGGCCATTTCCTGTTCCATCTATAATTTATTTGACAGTAATTGATTGCGATAAGATTGCGATACAGCTTGATTATCACTATCGCACTTAGAGAATAAGGTCCATCTTAGGCAACGACACTTGTTTCTTTTGAATCTGAGGTGACGTCGTATGGTCTCATGCGGTGTGGTAGACTCTGTAAAGAGCCGTCTGGTTCGCGACCACCCTCCTACCGAAGTCCGACGCCAAACAGCTTGCTGTATTCCGTCGGTGCGTGGGAGTACCAAGTTCCTTAATTGACATTTTCTGGGTTAACTCGCTCCATCGTCGACCTCATATATGATCTTGGTCAAGATTGGGGTAAAGATTAACCCATCTTATAATTTATAAAAAAGTGTAGTGGGCTAATTCACGTCCTTAATTTTCGTTAACTAATTTTATGTCACCTAATATAGTGATTTTATTAACCACCCTTTACCCAAAGTTTCCACTCAATATAAATAACTCTCAGAACATGTAACAAGCTTCATAAACACTGTTTAAATTAACGATACCTGTCATTAACAAAGTTTCATCAATTTACACGAACGCCTCGAGAGATAGGTGTCGTTATCAACTTCGTGATTGCTTGTTTGCACAACTTAGCTAAAGCTATAGTAGCATAAGTAGTTAAATTTAAATATTTATTTTATTTAAGTATTTTTATTTTCAGAAAACCAACAGTTATTGAGTCCTTTATAATTTTGCTTATTAATTGTATAATTTTATGTGGATGACAATTTTATTATTTTTGTATAGTTTTTAATTTCAATTTTTTAATTTAATGATGTATTTGTAATCTTATGTAATTTTTGTATAGTTTTGTATAGTTTTTAATTTTAACTTTTTAATTTAATGATGTATTTGAATTTGTAATTAGAACTTATGGGTCACAGTTACCTGAAATAAACGATTATATTATTATTATAATATATTATTATTATTATTAAACATTAGTAATTAGTTATTAAAGTAACTTAAATGTACGCAGATTACAGGTTTTCTTAAAGTGACTTGATACAGTAAAAGATAACAGAGGCTTGGTTGCCGAAAAAGAATCAGCTGTGATCCAGGTTCGAGTCAGTTCTATCAAATGCATTTTTTTCTAATTTATGTGCAGATTTCTCGTTAATGATTACTTAGCCATGAAGAAAACCATCGTGATGAAGTCCTATAAAATTTAGCTTTTGAAAGACCCGATCCACCAACTTTTCAGACACTACTTAAACACTTTTTTTGAAAATACTTACTAGACCCCTTCTTAAAAATAATTGTAAATGTGATTTTCAAACATTTGTGCCAGCCGGATCGAACCTGCAACCCTCACTCAAATCAGTAGACAAGATTGACTCCCTGAGCTATTAGGCCAACTAGTTATTAAAGGTTCTTTTTCTCGTTCTGTAGTAAAATTTGTTTCTCGTGTCAAATATGTTTCTAATTGAGTTTGAACTAAGCGACTAATATCGAAGAAACCTTTGTACGATACATAATGCCTTCTAAATCTCTTCAAAAAATGCGTCCTAGGTAAACATAATCCCATCTTATTTAAATGCCGACCCCTGTCCCTAAAAACTTCTGACCTTTGAAAGACGAAGGCAGAAAAAAATGAGCAAGCGAATATTCTTGATGTTTTTTGAGAAATCCGTACATTATGAACATGTAAATTTATTAAAAAATATGTAATAGCGGTTTTGACTTGTGATAAGTAAAAAGGTTTTCTATGTAAAGAAAATTACATCATAATAAAGTTTAAATAGGACTGATAAAATACAAAAGCTGAGTAATTCATTCGTGTTTGTTAGACATTTTCGTTTTTAGATCTCTTAAACTCAGGGAAAGACATTCGCTTATTTTTATGTTTTTCTAGTATTCAAAGTATTCTGACGCATATAAGAAAGTGAATCCTGGATCACGGTCAATGGAATATAAAAGTTGTGACTTTAGTCAGCAGCACGTCAGGTTACCCATTGCACTACGATAGCCGGAGCTGTTAGGAGCGAGATAAGGCCGATGTCAAGGTCAACATGAATGCACGGATATGCTGTCGTGTGTACTTAGGTATGAAAAGAAAATGTAAAAAAAAAACTTGTAAATAAAAAGATGCTGGTGACGTCGTTTTAAGCGGCAACACAATCAGAAAATAATTATAAACATTCATCTCTAGGTACTTACCTTATTTTTATTCTAAAAACAAGGTTTAATCCAGGTTTCTTAGTTCTGCGAAAAATTATAGATGATACCACCTGTATTACGCAAAATTGAGAAACTCAGTTCACAAGCTAGTACTATATAAACAAAGATGCTCCACACCGGACGTTTCCCGTACGGAATCCTAAAATCCTTGCGAAATAGGTAGACACACTGAATAACATAGGAAAGAAGGTGCTGATAGTAGATAGTACTGAGGCAAGCGTCTATGGACAGGGTGGCTATTCCATTCACCAATGCCGTCTTAACAGCGGTGGAATGGTAATGGTAATCACTTCCTACGCTCAGGTGGTGAAATTTAGAACCACCTAAACTACATACATCTGACGACAGCTATCTTAACTGGGGCGCCATTGCCAACTGAATGTTAAGTTGATAGGTAATTAGCAACGTTGCCGGTGGCCCAGAGTACAATGGAAACGTGAGCGGATTAGCTTTGGTAAACACGTTCAAACTTACCGCAATCGGGGACTGAACCGCCCTGGTTTTCATCAAAACCAGATGGGTTAATCAATGGAAGAGGTTTCGGTAATTCTGAATGTTACCACCTTAACGGATAAAATGGTCACCATTGTCATTTAACTGCCAATGAGACTCCATTGATTAATGGAACCGACGCCTAGCTTGCTGAGAGAGAAATAGAACATTGACAACAAAAAACAAACAATGGGTTGCACTCCGGGAGTGCCGGCAGAAGTGAAAACTTTAACATTAATGTTGTGCATTAATATGGAAATAAAACAAAATACACAAAAAGAGTCCGTTATTCTCTCAGGATTCGATCCTTCGACACCTCGCCTACGATCTGATAACTTCACCACTCGGCCAAAAATACAAAAAAGAATCTTGAGTTCACCTTCGTGGTTTCGAACCCTCGACCTGATGCTTACAATCTGGCAACTTTTCCACTCGACCAAACTGTCTACTTTCAATTCTGTAAAATAGTCTATCGGTATTTGCGCACTATGTGCGAATAATCGTTGAAATCTGTCACAGAGATAATTTTACCAATAGGGCTGCCATCCGTCCGTGTTTTAAAGTGCAAAACGCTGCTAAAGAAGTTTTCACTTCAAAAAAGGTGGCAACCCTATCCTACGCATTTTCGATCAGGGTCACGTGACATCTGACGATTTGACGCGAGTTCATCGCGAGTTTAAATTTTTTTTCCCATACTAAAAGTGCTCAACGCCGCTCAAGAAGTTTTCACTTCAAAAAAGTAAAAAAAAGCAGTACTTAAAAAGTCGAAGAAATTAATTCTTTTCGCGTACCAATAAATCTAGGGCCTGATTTTTGAAACAATAGAATTCCACATTGCATACGAATTGACAAGATTTGTATGAGATTCTCATGCGAATCTTGTCAATTCGTATGCGAATTGGAATTCTATCTTTTCAAAAATATGTCTCCTAGTCGTAGTATAGATGCCGAAAGGTCGAATTGTAACAGTAATACCAACTGTTCCTTATCATTCTAAGATAAGATATTTAGATATTCTAAGCAACCTTGGGGCGTACATAAAAACCTCGTTAAGCACACTAAAGGAAAGGGCCGAGTAAACTCTCTTTGACGCCCTACGACGGCTGTACATAATGACTATGCGAGTTAACTTAATATTTATTAGGTGCTTAACTATTTTTATTTGAAATGGAAGGAAAAAAATCCTTTTAACGCCTCATTGGTAGTGTGGTGACTGCACTACTTAAGCAATTTAATAATTAGCTAAATCATTTTAATACTGGGTCTCGTCCTATGTTTAATTTATCCACAATCGTGATTCAGAAACGCAACGTCTGTGTATTTTAATCAAAATATAGAATGGCGAAGTCCCTAATATCAAGTATAGAAACCTTTTAGGGGTTTACCGCTAGCAGGTGAGGATGCTTAAATGATGTTATTTCAATGGTATAACTACTGCTAATGAAATATACATTATTTGGTAAAATTTTGTTTAAAGTAAAAAAATACGTTTGAGTTTCTTATTAACAGTTCAGAAGACCTAAAGGGGTTCGAAGATTTTAATATGGGAGCCGGCCTGTGGCCGCCATCTTGGATATTTTTACTTTTGATCAAATGACCCTCTTTACTTTTTGATCACCTAAACATCCTCTATTGATCTGACTAGGTTTGAAACTGCGACATCACATTCGAGAAAATCGGCAGCCATCTTGGATCACAGGCCGTTTTTCTTCGAACCCCTTTGTATACCATACAGCAGGTTAGCAAAAAGAAACCCATGATATCCACGCTTACATTGAAGCATCCATATCTCTTTTAAAGCCTATTTACAAAAATAGGTTACCCCTCTATCCGTTAGTACGCACTAAAACTTTTCATGTCCCTTAAAAGCATAGATAATGGTCACCCCACGGCGCGTGCGACAACCCTTTACGAAAAAGGTCGGAATAAACATCTTCAGGGATACAATCAACGACACAATGAAGCAACAAGCTCTTTTTTCTAGAGTGCATATGGTAAGTGACAGTTGCATGAATAAAAGATGAGACTAGAGATTACCTACTATACAAATATATCTTGCAAATAAAATTAGTTGTCTCAATTTTCTAAGATATGTTTTGTAGCTACGCTGGCCCTGATAAATAGCATCGCAGCATTTTACAAATTTCATGCAGAGAGGCGTTAAAAGGACCAGCGTACATCAGTACATATCATATCAGATAAACATATCAAAGTGAAGAGCGGAGATCAAAAGTCAGACGAATCAATGACCATTCTCAATTTTTTTTTAATAATTGCTAATGCCAGCGCTGTCCTACTGCAGAGCAAAGGCCTTTCCTCGTTTCCTCTAGGCGTCTCAGTGCTGTGCGTTGTGTTATAAGTTTGATGTGTGAATCTGCATGTCTGTCGGATTTGGATGCAGTTATTTTGCTTGAAATCTGATGTGATAGAGATGATTCTTAGTTGTTATTTTATCAAAATTGGTTCAGCCGTTTAAGAGTTACAAGAGTTATTAAGTAATGTCGCGAGTGATTTTTTTTTAAATTTTAGAGTTAAGTAATAAATGACCCCCTGCAGTTTCGAAATAGTTTTCAATTATCTTTTATATCATCCCAAAAAACCATTTAAGGCGATATTCTGCCTTGACAAATCGTTCAACGAACTGGAAAGGAAATCTTTGATAAACTATTCACAAGACCTGATTTTCTCTCCCCAACTTTATTAGTCCATTGTTTTTATCTCGTCATTTCCAGTTTAAAGCTCAACTCTACGCAAAAATGTTTATTTCGGTTCAAACCAGGCCTGGTTTGAATAAATCAATGGTAATCAGGGGAGGACTTGGCTTCTTTTCACCCAATCTAAGGTAGGCACAGACGCATTTGTTTTCTTTAACAAAGTATTCGAATTCGAAATCTGAATACTAATGTTAGGATATATTTTTTAATAGCACTTTGAATGTCTTTTTAGTGTTATCATGGAACAATAGTGTTATTTAGGAACATTTTCTATTGGGTAGAGTACTTTTATCAGCTATTTGTTTCTTACAGGATTCGTAGAATTAATAACTGTAGAGAAAACTAGGCGACAATCATTTTAACGTAAATAAAACGGGCAAGTGCGAGTCGGACTCGCGCACGAAGGGTTCCGTACCATTACCTATAAAACCGCCCAAGTGCGAGTCGGACTCTATATAAACCATTATCTCTATAAAAACTGCAAAAAATCACGTTGGGAGCCCCCTTAAATATTTAATTTATTCTACTTGTTATAGCAGCAACCAAAATACATCATCTGTGAAAATGTCAACTACTTAGTTATATCACGGTTCATGAGATACAGCCTCGGACAGACTTATCTATAAAAACGAGAAAAAAAATCACGTTTTTTGTATGGGAGCTCCCTTAATTATTTATTTTATTCTGGTTTTTAGTATTTGTTGTTATAGGGCACATAGAAATACATCATCTGCGAAAACTTCAATCACAGAATAAATAATAGTGCTTCAACTATCTAACTATCATGGTTCATGAAATACAGCCTGGTGACAGACGGACGGACAACGAAGCCTTAGAGTAATAGGGTCCCGTTTTTTTCCCTTTGGTTCTTATTTAACCCTAAAAAGTGTGGTTCTTATTTAGTTCTCCATAAAAAATGTTTGCTTGGCAAGACTTCAGAATAGGTAGGTACCTAACAAAGAAACGTGATGTTATCTTGTCATCTTCTTCTTCTTATTTTGTCATGTTGATGACTTTCTGTCTGTTCCGTACTGACGCTTTGCATTAGAACGAGAGAGCAAAACGAGATCTATACGACAAAATTATCTAACGCCTATGTTAGCGATGCAGGAAATAGCTTAGACTTTATGCACTAGCATTTGAAGCATATTTAATGAGGACGCAGCAAGCTTTGAAAGCTAATACAATAGTGTAGACTTCTTAATATTAATAATAATCTAGACAACTTAATTAAAAAAAGTACACAGACAGTCAGACATAAAGTCTGTGGATGCTAATAATAACACAAAAAAATATGTATATGAATTATAAGATGTATTATTTATTCCACATAACATAAAATATGTATAAAGCCATTCTTGAGTTGAAAGTAAAGAGCATACATTCACGTAGCGCTTAATTTCATTCACTCAAATTTTCCTTTGTTCCCACTAATCCACTCTACTGTCACCCAGGGTGACTGACAGATTTATTGCTGAAAAAGAACGGCTTTACTGATTGTACTTATACATTGCATTGTGCAAACTTATACAAACCAAAAACCTATCGAAAACTGTGTTTGCGCGTGTTATACGCATACTACAATTTATTCTTAGTAAGACTGTGTCCCTCGGTAGGAAAAATAAAAGACGTTTATGGTCTGAAAAAACTTTAAGTTAGTTAAAAAAAACTAAAGACTTGCATTTCGTCACTTAACTGAAAAACTTTCCTAAAGGAAGTCATATTTAATCCTAATAAAAACAGTTAAACTTTCCACTGTAATAACAACTAGCAAATTGTACGGAGGGCGCAATTTTTGTTATATTTTATTAACTTTTTAGAAACTTTCTTAACCATCGCTTATTGATGTAAAGACACCCAATTTACTTTCACAAGTGATGGGTTTCCACGCCTGTAAGGCCCTACGAATACCTCCGAGCAGATAAGAAAGACAGATAGTGACATATTATAATATCGGTCGTATGACAGCCCAATCAAATCAGCTAGAAAAACTTGACAGTCATATTTTATCTAATTTTGTCTCGGCAAACTTCGTATTTCCGAAATAATAACCTTGTAACATTTTTTTTTTTGAAGTGAAAACTTCTTTAGCGGCATTGTGCACTTTTTGGATGGGTAATACTTGTTAAACTCGCGTCAGGGTCACGTAACCCTGATCGAAAATTCGTAAGACGGCGGGTGAAGTAAAAACTTCTTAGACCGCAAGGAAGTAATATACAGGGTGTTAAGTATTTCGATCTTATCCTCTCAGGTGGTGAATCAGCCTATGAAACTGAACAACTTTCCCTAAGAACAAATGCCGAAATACGAAAAAAATTTTGTAACTTCCCATACAAATTTCATCAGCTGATAAACCATTTTGTTAGGGAAGTCAAAAATTTTTTTTTCATAGGCTGATTCACCACCCGAGAGGATAAGATCGAATTACTTAACACCCTGTATATGTTTAAGTTGTCACTTCTGCCGGCACTCCCGGAGTGTAATCCGTTGTTTTTTTTAATGATGAGATGGGTTAACACTTGACCTCAATCTTGACCAAGGTCATAAATGAGGTCGATGATGGAGCGAGTTAACCCAGAAAATGCCAATTAAGGCACTGGTACTCCCCACGCACCGACGACGGAACACAGCAAGCTGTTCGGCGTCAGACTTCGGATAAAATTCGGGGCTTTAACCACTACAGTGGGTCGCGAACCAGACGGCCCTTTACAGAGCCTACCATACCGCATGAGACCATAGGACGCCACCTCAGATTCAAAACAAACTGAGGTGTCGTTGCCTAAGATGGATTACTAGGAGGCAGGTTTCATTTGAGTTCCCTTAGTCACCTCTTACGACACCCACGAAAAGAGATGTGATGGTGTTATTCTCGACCGACCACCACACGGCGGCAAACATATTACTTATAAGTTATAACTTTTAAAGGGCTGAACCAATTTTGATCAAATGTAGCTGAGAAACATCTCGATTACGTCCGCTTTCAAACAAATAACAGCATCAAAATCGGTTCATTCGTTTAGAAGCTACGATGCCACCGACAGACACACAGGTACACAGACATTCGATACTTCGGGGAAGAAAGGTCGTAAAAGCCATTTTGGCCAAAATGAGTTAATAATGCAGTTTTGTTCAGAATTTCAAGCTCTATCGATCTGTATATTTAAAAAATCGATATTCGCAAAAATGATGGCTTTTACTACCAAAATTTTTAGAATGAAATGGCTTTTACTTCCAGGATTTTTCAGTCTAAACTACATTTTTTTTATAATATTGGTGTATGTGACAACTTAGTTTCTCCTTTGATTAAGTAAAAGACGTATAAGCCAACAATTTCAACACACCAGGTCGTAACTCACAACATCAGTTTAATCTCGGCTTTTACAACCCTCTGAATAAACTTAATTGAACAGAATGTGACTTTTACACCATTCATTTGCTTTCATTTATAAACAGAAGTGCTAGTTACGTCCCGGTTATTTGATTGTTGTAATTGTTTTTTTAAGAATCTCTTTGGTTTTTGTGATAAGGTATAGTTTCCTTTTGATAACTTAAGATAGTTTGAGTGAGTATAGCTCACTTTAACACAAATTTAAAATTAATAGTCACGAAAGAGATAGATATATTTTCCTCGCATTCGCAATTTTTTAGCGGTACATGTTGTTGCCTGCTGCTGTTTTACTATCTGATAGTCAAATTTTTGATTACGAAAATGAACAGAAAGAAGAAGAAGTTAGACTCCTTGCAGAAAAGGAAAAATATAGTACAGTCATTGGAATAACGCCACCGATGATCTCAAAGATAAGTTTAATTGAAAATATAATATAGTAAACCGTAATATACCATATAATATAATAATCATAATAAACAGTAAGTTCCTGCCTACTTAAATAATCATGATTTTGTGGAATATTTATAATAGGTGCTATAATATATTACAAAAGAAAGAAGAGAATCACTGTTCACTTTCTTTTGGAGCATAAACTATCAACGTTGCAGAGACTGGCTCATTATCTATTCTCGTAAGAAAGATATAAGCCAGAAAGAGAACCGATTCTCCTGTCAGTCATAGAAGTATAACTTACATATAACTTTTGTTTCTTAAGTTTTTGATTTGCTACTAAATGCCTTTGAATTGAACATAATAGCTCAATAATCAGATGTGTGGGTGACGTTTTAAAGCTACTATGGGGAAGCCAAAACGAACTTAAGAAGAAATTTTGGAGCAAGACAAGCTTAGACAGCGAATGATTGTGATCTATACACATTTTTATTTAAACATGGCATAAACTATGCACATGCCATGTTTAAAGACTTAGGTGCTGTGGTCGAGTTGTCTCCTGTACTGACACGCCTGTACCATCTCTCCCTCAAGACAAAAACCGTACTAGTCATAGAAGCTTGCTAACGTGTAAACAGTCCCAAAAAAGAGTAGCCTTTCCGACCCCTTTAATTATCAACCTATCGCCATCACCTATAGCTGACATTCTGAGTGAATGGTCGATCCAAGTAGTTATCGATAGCTGCTCCTCGACCTGATGGCTATTGATGCCGGAGTTTCTCAGGGGTCCGGACTCTCTGCAACCCTTTTCCTGCTGTGTGAATGAAATTGTCTCAGAGAGGAGAACACTAATAGAGCGAATAAACTCAACCTTAAGTCTTGTCTCCCAATGGGGTGACAAAAATCTGATTAGTTTGAACGCCTTCAAAACACAGGCGTGTCTATTCTCTGCTTAACGGAGTCTGTTTAATCCGACTCCTACTTTACGAGGTGCATCTGTTCCTACAACCAGTGAGCTTGAATTTCTTGGCATGAAATTATCTATCAATTTCAACTTCGGCACCTCCATAAAGTCCAGAGCCCAAATCGCGGCCAAAAAGATGGATAAGGTTAAGCGGTACTTCACGCCCGATCAACTCCCGTCCCTTTATAAGGCACAAGTACCATGGTTTTTGGAGTATTGCCTTTGGGATGATTCAGCCAAATACCAAATAGACGCATTGGACTCGGTGGATCGCAGAGCCAGAAGACTCATCTGTGATTAAAAGCTGGTTGAAAATAAACTACAAATCCTAGCTCATAAACGCAAAGTATTTTGCCTATGTATTTTTTACAAAATTTACTTTGGAGAGTGTGCACAAGAGCTCCGTTAGGTAATTCTTCTATCGGATTTCCAGATACTGCAGTGCAGGGTACCAGATACTTACCTTTTCGAGATGCCGCAGATCCGCACTGAGAGCTTTTCATCATCTTTTATATTGCGCACTGCCAAGGAATGGAATTCCCTGACTGTTTCTGTATTTCCGAGCTCATATAACCTTTAAAGTTCGAGTGAATCTCTTAAAAGTTCGAATGAAGAGGCATTTTCGGTGTTAAGTTGCTACACCCTCAACCGCATCTTCACCTTTGTGCTAGATTGTGGCCAAGAGCAAATCCCTTAATAAATCTTTGCGCGCTTCTTAACTAAAAATAAAATCTTTATATTACATAATTTAATGGAAGTACGTTTAATTAGTCCAGTGTTTTCTTGTAGTTAAAATGATAAATGTTAAATATGATAAAATAAATCTAAGATAGGACAGCATTTTTCTCATTCTTGTCGCGGTTAAACTAATTATCTTGACGGCCATAACTTTGATCCTTAATAAATCCCAAATAAAAAAATTGTTTGAGGGCCAAATACATATATTTGTGTAATATTAAGTCTTTTCTAAGTTTTTTGCCTATACGAAGAAAATATCAAAAACAAACATCGTGCCTGTAATTATATGGAAAACACCTTGCCGCGAGAATGACGGATTTATAACAAACATTTGTTGAAAGTCACTATATTTACAATTTGCCTTTATTTTCATTAAAAAAATTAAATAACACCTAAAATATTACAGTTATATGAATAAATAACAAAAATTCAATGTTTACATTTATAAATTATGTCAAAATATAATGTTTTACGACATTCTAAAATCACATTAGGGGTTTTTACGCCCAAATTCACACCATACCACTTTCGTAATGTCGAACGTAAAGGACATTTTGCCAGAAATTTTGGGGCGTAACTCAAACCTAACTTTTAAACCGCAAGGATATTTTAAATTTATTCTTTATGTGGCTAAAGAATATCACAACGTAAGGATATTTCACTTTATAAAATTGCAATGGCTATAAAAACCAAAAAGTTATGTGGAATTTTCAAAATTTTTTTTTGTTTTTTGCCTCTCCTGTAAAATGGCATTTTGGCTTTTACGACCTTTCTTCCCCGAAGTATCGATATGATACACAGATACACACGTCAAACTTATAACACCACTCTTTTTTTTTCAGAGATTACCAACATCAGTAAAGTAAGTAATTACTTACTTTACTGATGTTGGTAATCTCTATATAAGACCCGACAGATGTCCTGTTTTTTTTAACTTTCTTTTTTTTTATTTCTTATGAACCTTCTCCTGACAATAAGGAATACAACAAAAAAGAATTATCCAAATCGGTCCAGTCGTTCACGCGTGATGCCGTGACCAAGGGAAATAGGGATTCACTAGCTTCCCGTGCGGGACTTCGTTCCCGTGGGAATTTGGGAAAATTATGTACCCTATGTTTCGGAGCCTATTCGATGCAAACAAACAATCAAATCTTTCCTCTTTATAATGCTTATAGATAGATATATAATAGATAGATAGATATAGATAGAAAGATAGATATAGATAGATGGATAAATATAATATCTTATTTAAAAGTGAGTACTTAAAGTACTTAAAAAAAAGATAGATAAGATGATAAATCTTTTAATTTATAGACTTTCGTGTGTATTCGGATAATTGGTTGCCGATACATTTACTTAAATTAAGAAAGAAAGAAGGCAGATTTGCTATCGTACAGTAATACAATAATACCACACTAGAGACAAACATAATAGTACATTATGCTACAAGTGTGCTAAGTTGGATATTACATTAGAGGCGAGTTTAGAGCCCGAGCCGAAGGCGAGGGCTCAATGGAGCCGAGAATGTAATATCCAATGCGCACGCGTGTCATACGACGTTTTTCAACACATTTGCGAGGAAAGAAAGAAATAAAAACTTTCCTTTGATATTGACGGCAACAAGATATCACTTGCATGTTGCGCCTCGGAAAGTATTTTTGGCGGTGTACCCACGTAGGTTTCCTGTTCTGCACTTGAAGAAGACATTTTTTGTGTTGCATTTCTGACAATAATAACAATCTGATGGATACAAATGCCGTTTGTGAAAACCAAGTGAAAACATCTGAAAATTCTGAAGAGGCGCGATAATTTTTTTCTTTTTTTGCTCGCAAAATGAGATTCACATTGACAAGTATGCCATACAGCCAAATAATAAAAAAATGCTTATCTATATATTTTCATGTTTAAGCATAAATAAATGATAATTTTCTGTTAAATTTAAATGATTTAGTGGAATTATATTTTTATTTACAAATAGTTTAAATATCTACACTTAATTTTAAATATAAAATAAGATCTGATCTCTTTGCTGAAATTTAGAAAAAAAAAACCATAACGTACTTGTGCTTTATTTTTATTACTCACGGGCTGGATAATACATATCATTATGAACCTTAAAACAATGACATAAGACCCACTTTATGAGCAAATGTGTTCAAAAATAATAAAACACCTTTAGATCGAAATATGTTGTAGGGTCCGATATTTTGTGACTCGGGAATCAGGAAATGAGACTGCGAAAGCTGGTTTTGCGTGAGTAGAAGCATTGTACACTCACGCTTTTTATCCACATCAGGGTAGGCAGAGCATCACGTGGTTCTCAAACTACTTGACGCCAAATTTGATATTCATGCTGATGGTTATTAAATGGAATATGAGTATAGTGATGCCCAAAATACAGCAAAACCTTCTCATTCTTATTACTAACTTTTACATTATGCCTGGGAAGAGTTGGCAGCTGGCACATAAATTTTTCTTTCACTCCCAGGCCAGCATGAAGGGATTGTAATAGAAGCATTGTAATGGATATCCATTTCACTGATAGGTGATGAATTTAGTATTATGTATAGTTGCTTTCTGTTGTCGGGGCACATTTGTTTATTGAAATTGACATCTTAACGATGCGCAGAATAAAATAACAAAGACATTTCCTAGAGAACAAAATTAGAGTTAGGTAAATAAATCTTTCGAAGTAAACAAATTCTCCTTTAAGGCCTCAAGCCTATTGTCAAAGTAAACAACTCGAGTTTCTGAAAACAAACTTAGCTTCAGTAACTGGTTTCGCAATTTTGATGTTTTTGGTCAATAAACGGCTTAATTGCTATCTTAAAAATAAATTGCATTAACTTTTGTCACTAAATCAATGTCTCAAGGAAAGTTTATTAAATAAATCTTTATAAATATCTATTTACCTCGTTTATAATTTGAGCGATCCATTGACACTTTTGTAGGTGATAGCCCAGTTGGTAATGAGCCAGACTTGTAATCGGAAGGTTGCGGGTTCAAATCCTTGTGCGGGCCTGTACCACTAAATTCATCTTTTTGGATATAATTATCACTTCCTCAACCCTGAAGGAAAACATATTATCGTGATGAAACCTTTCCGTTCAAGAAAAGTCATTTTTGAAAGACGAGCGGTCCACCAACACGCATTCGGTAAGTGCGTGGTGGACTATGGCCTAAATCCCTTTCGTGTTTTGAAGGGAGACCCGTGCCCCTCAGTGGGGACGTATATGGACTGGTAAAAAAAAATTGCAACTTTTCAACCGACTTCAAAAAAAAGAGGAGGTCAAAGAAATGCATCCAAATAAGTTTTTTTTCTATGTTTATTAGGCGATAACTCCGCCAATTATCGAACGATTTTCGAAAGAGTATACTTGTTCGAGAAACTGTTCAAAAGTGTATAGGTATACACTTTTACACTGAATCATTTTCAATAATATTCAAATGGGACTACCTCTGTGGTAGTCCCATTTGAATATGATTGAAAATGATTCAGTGTTTTTTTTATAATTAAGAAAAAAAACTTACAAACCAAAACGTTATCTTGACATTTTCTGCCAAAAAACATTTTTAGGATTGTAGTCGGTGATTCATACGTTTTCAATGTGAATAATTTTATGATTAGTGTGTTTATAGAAAAGAGGAAAAAATCCTAGCTATCCTTTTTAATTTTTTACTAGCTTTCCACTCACGACTTTATTCGTATGGAAAACCAGACTGCTTCATCATTCTCTAATCTTTTAGCTATCCTTCTGCAAAATAAACTGGTCAATCAGTTGTTAAGTTACTATGTGAAAGGAAGAACAAATAAACAAAAAAACACACTTTTACATCTATTTTTTATTGGCTGCCTAAATTGTAGGCATTAGTCTACGAGATTTCACAAAGATTTCACTTGTTCAGCTCGATTTAATCCAAATAATTATATTTCAACAAAAGACTGAATATCTGAGCATTGTCAAATTGAAATTACTTTGAAGTTTTCGCATTAAATACTGCAAAGATTTTCTTTTATTGTCATTTTGCTGAGATATTTGAATAATTTCATTTAGTTTTGCTATTCATTGTAGGGTTTTACTTAATTTGCTTAACAAATTAAATGAATGATGAAAATTAATTTAATCTTTTATAAATCAAAGCATTTAAGCTGACTATGCAGTAGAAAATCCTTACTAATATTATAAACTAGAAAGTTCGTATGCATGGATGTATGAATGTACGGATGTTTGTTCCTCTTTCACGCTCAAACGGCTGGAGTAACTTTGATAAAATGTGTATGGAGGTAGCTGACCCCCTGGATTAACACATAGGCTACTTATTTTCCCAAATTCCCACGGGAATGAAGTCCCGGGCGGAAAGCTAGCATCTAAATAAACTTTTATTCATTAAATCACACTGTTTAAGCAACTATAAATGCTTAAAAATATAAAATTACATACGCTCACGCGTGTAATCCCATACGGGGTAGGAAGAGCATCAGTGGTTCAGAACCACATGATGCCACGTTTGACATAATGTTTCATAAGATGAAACATGATGTAAAGTGGTGAGTGGTTGTAAGCTTTTCGCCCATAATACAGCAAAACCCTCGCAACCCTATTACTGACTTTTCTAATGTGCTTGGGAAGAGTTGGCAGCTCGTACATTCCAAGCAGCGACTGATCAAGAGTACTGACCGCCCTAGGCTAATTACGAGGACGCGCCTCCGCCAGTTGTCCTTTAATCTGCATGACATTCAACCTTAGCGAACCATTTTTTTAAGCTGACCGTACATAAAGGTAGATGCAATGTTGTTAGATTGGTGCATGCAAAGAAACGATTTTAGCGCGCCCCCCCCCCCCCGATCCTCGCGCCCTAGGCTGCAGCCTAATTAGCCTAAGGGTTAATCAGGGCCTGATTCCAAGTTTTTATTCACTCCCAGTCCAGCATGGAAGTTCATGTACCGCTTAAAACTATTTAAATTACCTTTTTTAGAGGGAGTTTAAGAGAAGATTTGGGAATTTACTCGAGGTTTCGTCAAGGTTTGAATGAATGCTACAGTAGATACTGTGGTATGCAGACCTTCATGGAGGATCGGGCATAACGCAACTTCTTTCTCATTCGGTCATTTCGAAGAAGATAATTCGAATATCAATTTAAAAGGTTTGAAATGGTATTCGATGTCAACATTCGAAATGATTGAAGATCTGGTCTTAGGCCACTCATTATTGTAGATTCATTGTAGTGAGCTCGCGGAAGAAGTTCTTGTATGCGTTCGTATTAGGCGTGCAAATAGCACTTTACTAAGCATTGTTGAATAATGTTAACCGTGTAGTGCGAGAATAAAAGTAAGTGTAACAAAAGTGTGGTACCTGATTAATTTATATTATAATACCTGAAGAAGAACTTTGTATTTTACTCATTTGCCCCCAGCTGAGGTATCACGTACAATACTCATGTCTATATTTACGTAGTGTTGTATCTTGAAGACCACCAGATCGCAGCACCGATTCATATTTCATTATGCACGTAACCGTCTGATGGCTCTAGAAGCCTGTCTCGATACACCATTTACGTATTTGCTAAACTGTCCCTTACACCCTGTAAACAACCTGTTCCTTTTGATATCCCATAACTCCAGGGTATCACTGAGACCACGTGTTTGAATCAAATAGCATATACATTATTTTTCATACAAAATAATTCGGTAAAAATATAAATTTCGTATAAAAGACCTTTACGTAAGACATGACAACGTCGCATTATTTTATTATAAACAAGAATTCCGCTAGGGACTTTGTTCCCGTGGGAATTCGGGAAAAGTAGCTTATGTTACTCAGGGATAATGTAGCATCCTAATGGTGAAAGAATTTTTGAAGTCGGTCCAGTAGTTTTTACGTTTATTCGTTACATAAAAAAATACAAATCTTTCCTCTTTATAATATTAGTGTAGATTATGAATGATTGACACTAATTATCAATGAAATTGTACCATCTTAGGACTCGTTTTATAAGAGAAAGATTTTCAAATATTTAAATTTTGTTTGATGATTTCTCCGAAAGTACCCATTTATGAACATAATATATTTCTTGGACTTTTTAAATTATTTTTATTTATAGAATATGACCTTAGAGTTATGGGATATCAAAAGGAACAGGTTGTATATACGACTGAATAAGAACATCCACATCACCCTGTATATAACTGAATTACATTCGGAACATTCCGTATCCGAAATTTAATATGTTAAGTAATGAAGGCAGAAAGGCTTTTATCAGATGTGAAACCATTTGCATATATTCGATATCTTCGATATTTTAGGGAACAATAAAATATAATATACATAGAATTTGTGTGCATTAAGAATATTGGATGCTATAGATAACATCATAGCACTTATATCTGAAAGGATCTAGTACCTTCCACTGTAAACTGGGAGTGAAAGAAAAACTTAGAATGTGCCAGCTGCCAACTCTTCCCAGGCATACTGAATAAGTCAGTTCACTAACTGGTTGCGAGGGTTTTGCTGTAGCGTGGGCGAAAGGCTTACAATCTATCACCTCTATACTCATGTTCACCCTCAGATTGAATGTCAAATGTGGCTTCAAGTAGTTTTTTTCAGCTTGTTCACCAAAGTAAAAAGTAAACTTACTACTTGTGTTAATCTGTAGAAGTCGGAGCCGGGAGTTAAAGGAAAACGCGAAGCTGGTTGGAAGAATACTCAAAAAAACACTCAGAGAACACTGGTTTATTGGGAAAATTGGCTGGCTTATATACTATGATTTTTGATAGAACGAGATACATAGTGTGATACCTGATATTTTAATCTAATTTTTGACCTAAACACATGGGTTTGAATAACGAGACATCTCTCTGTCTCTCATCGGCTTTTACCCTATTATTTGATATTTAGGTTACATGCGTCAAAGTTAAGGCTGGTTTCATACAACTTACTAGGGTGTGCACACCCTACAAATCATCTATACTGATATTATAAAGACGAAAGATTTGATTGTTTGTTTGCATTGAATAGGCTCCGAAACTACTGGACCGATTTGTAAACTTCTTTCACCATTAGAATCCTACATTGTCCGTGAACATAGGGTACATGATTTTCCCGAATTCCCACGGGAACGAAGTCCCAGACGGAAGGCTAGTCTGTGATACAACATTAAAAATTTTAGAGTTATTTGGAAAATTATTTTTCTCTGTGAGTACATAAATCTAGTATCCTTGAGAAATATTTTCCAAGAATATTTTAGTCACACCGACTTATTTAGTGCTTTTGAAACCGTTATCTAGTGTAAACATCTGTCAGAACATGACCGTACCGAAGCAATTATTACAGACGGAACAAAACTTTAAGCAATAGAATATTTAAATAAAATTAACAATACAAAAAAATATGCAATAATATGTAAAGGAATGTAGACTATTAACATAGGCACAGTTTACAACAAGGCGGCTTTATTGTTTAATAGCAATTACGGAATTATTAAGTTCAGAAACCGGAAAGGCGCAAATTGACATACGAAATTATATGTAACTAGCTGTCCGCCCGCGACTTCGTTACCGGTGGATTTTCTTTTTTTTTTGTGAATCTAAACCATCCTCGAATCCACTTGAACATACACAAAAAAATCATTAAAATCGGTCCAGCCGTTTTTATGAATTTTTCATTCATTAAAACGGAGGAGTTCATGTTAACACATGTACAGAAGAATTACATATATAAAGATAATAATCACAATACCTAAAACGATCTTAATTCATCAACGCCCAACCCATAGATCAAATTATAACTCTAAAATTAAAAACTTTGTATCACCCTCGCCATCCATCGCTCGACATGAATCTTAAACCCCAATTTTGATCAAATATCAGAACCATCTTGATTAAGTCAGCTTTCAAACAAAAAAATACGTATTGAAATCGGTTGATCATGATACTATAGACAGATACACACATAAACTTAAACTCCTTTTTTTGACGGGGGTTACAAAGCTGAAATGTTTACAAAGGTTCCATTAATTAATGGTGTTGACAAGAAATGAGGAATTTTTTTTGTAACATTACTACGGAAATGAAGCTACTGGAATCCATAGTATTTAGACACAAACTATGCTGCGTCATATAGCCAAAGTAATTGCTCTATCTTTAGGAAAAAAGAGCAAAGTCAGAAGTATAAAGTGAATGCTATAACATTTTCACATGAAGATGTCTCGTCTTCAGAACCTCTCACAAAGCACAAATAGTAATAAATTCCCTAGACACTGGCATGCAGTGTCTATAATTGACAATAACGTCTCAAGTTACCTCCTCCACTTTCAAAGACATCCTTCATAACACTGATATTGGAGATAGATGGAGAAGGATTGGGTATTCCAGAGATTTCTTTTTATAGCTTACGAGAAACGCTTATTTGACACTTTTCTTTGATAAATCTGTTGTTTTTTATTAATATTATACTCATAATATGCCAGCTGCCACCTCTTTCCCGGCATACTATAGTTAGAAGCAGTGAGAAGGCTTTTATTATATCGTGGGCAAAAGGCTGACAATCTATTTCTATTTTACTCATGTTCCATCTAAAAACCCTCAGAATGATTGTCAAATGTGTCAAGTGGTTCTCAAACTACATGACGTTCTGCCTACCTCGAAAGAGACCGTAGGCGTGAGTATATGAATAATATTGGTCCAAAATATGACCACAAAACTGCCTCCTGATTGACCTCACAATTTACAGGTTGTTTTAAATATCCAAAATTATAAACCTAGGCCAGAGCTATCAATTACACTTTCAATCAGTTATTGAAACTTTAGGAAAATTGAATAGCTTTTCCTAAGAACCCAAATGATAATTTTTTGCGTCATCTTACACTAAGAGGCAGTAGGATTTGAACCCGCAACCTTCCAGTTACAAGTTTGGCTCACTACCAACTGGGCTATCACTGTAACCTGTATGAAGTGCTCGTAGATCATTGGCGCTCGCTGATTTCAACCGATCAGAGAGGTTAACCAACGTTCACATAGGCAGGGAACCTGATGGGTGATTGACTACAGTCGTTGAAACCAAGTCAGAGGCCATTTGGCCGTTTGAAAACAGACACAAGGGTTAGCCAAGTTCGCCACACACTTGACTATACTTTACCTACACGATAAGAAGAAGACCGTAACCTATCTACCTCTTGTTATTCTATTCCTTTAAGATATCTATTCTCAAAGTGAAACGCTTGGACTTGAGACATGTTCTCTTGAATTGATGGCTGAGGGATTTTCCGCTTGGTCTTAACTGCATCTCGATCACTTGAGTGTCTTGAGAGCTTAAATTCAAAGTAATATGAGTGACAATGCTTAAGGTCCCAAAAGATATGATTCCAAACAGTAACCTGAACTATTGGACAATCTGTCAAGTTAAAATGCTATTAAGTTCTTGCTGTGTTTCGGCTGTCATAGTTTTTCAAAATGCCTTAAACAAGTTGTTGGTTTTATTGCTTACAAAAAAAAAATTACAGAGCTACATTTTTAAATAACACCGTCCTGTTCATGTTACTCATATTCTGCAGATAAATTACTCGTTTGATTTAGGATTTCGTACTTTACTTTTATTCAAATATATAATTACTTAGGGTAAGGTGGGGCATAGTTAAACACAGGGTACAGTAAAACGAACGCAACTTTTGGATCTTTTTCCAACATTTTATGGGAACCTATTTCAAGTTTGTGAAGCGATTAATTGTAATATCGTGTAATAAGTTCCAATAAAATGTAGGATAAGTCAAAACAAATCAAAGATAAAAATATTGCATTTGTTTTAATATGGTACACGTTCACTTTGCCCCACCTTACTAAATGCTGTTTTGTTATAATTTCGGAATCACGTAGTTTTCCCAAGAAAATAAGAGCACTGTATCTTATAGTATATAAATAGCTCTATCTTTAAGTATAATAAATGTTTAAGACTTGTTGTAATAAATCAAAGGTTTATTATAGACAGATTTTCTAATAACTCTAAAATTAAAAGTTTTGTATCACCCCCGACATTCGATTGCTTTTCACTTTTGAACGGCTGAACCAATTGTGATCAAAAATAGCTATGAACCATCTCGATTACGTCAGCTTTGGAACAAAAAAAATGCACTGATATCGGTCCATTCGTTTAGGAGCTACGATACCACAGACAGATATACAGATACATTTTTTTTGTAGGGGGTTAAAAATTATGGTTTATATTGGCATAGTCATCATATAATATATTTCCACCAAGGGGCACCGGCCTCCATGTTTAGCAGGAAGGGGCGTATTTTGCCAATTTTTTTCTGTTTTTTTGTTTAATTTTATTGTTACCGCACCATGTACCTGCCGTAATAGCAAAAATATAGTTTTTTTTAAATTTTGCACGAAAAGTTCTTTCAGGCGCTTTAAATTAAAAAAAAATCTGATTTTTAACAAATTCACAATATTACACGTCTTTAAAGTAAGTATCTAAATATGTAACAAGTTTATTGTATGTCTGTCTGGTTCAAATAGGTTACTGTGTCACGCGTTAACTTCAAAGAAACATAGCAAGCCAATTTTCTTCAAGTTGGTTCCACGCCACGCGTAATTAAGAGTTATGGTTTTAGCAATACAGTTTCTCTTTAAAACCACGCTATTACAGACAACGGCACATCAGATTATATAATTTTATTATTGCTTTGCTTACTAGATTTAACATCGCCTGATGTGGTATTGTGTATACAATCATTAGTCCATGGTACAATTAAATACCTGTGTTTGCATCTTTTCTTTTCTGGTTAAAATATTGCAGACCTTCTGATGCAGTTATTTGATAGTCATAAGTTTTTTTCCGTCCGAAACACGATATCTCAAATTGATATTAATATGAAGGTTTTTATTCTTATTAAAAATGCTAGATTGTACTCTAGAGCAAAACCACTCTTGACTACACTTTAACACAAGGGTGAAGATGCGATCGAGGATGTGGCATGCTCACCCAGAAACAAAACAAAAGATATTTACTATTAAAACTTATAACTTACTTCAACAACATGTTTACATCATCAATAGTCACTTATAAAACCTAAAAACTTCCTTAAAGTCCATAAACGTGATATAATAAACAAAAACATTTATCTTAGTGAAACAATTTTCCTCGAGGACTTCGAGATTTTTCTGCGCCATTGATTTTTCCTTAATAAATTGTCTCGAGTGAGATACGGGCGAGCAATTTGGAATAATCGTGACTTTGAAAAGTTATATTGTTGCAGAAAGACCTAGAAACAGAAGATTTTTTTACATTTTGTTGAAATACTTCCCTACTGGACTGGGAGTAAAAAAACATATAATGTGTCTGCTGCCTATTCTTCCCAGTCATACTGTAAAAGTCATTAAGTGGCATGCAAGGGTTTTGTGGGCGACTGACAACCTCTACATCATATTTCATCTTATAACACTCTGAATATAAATAAGTCAAACGTGGCATCAATTGGTTTTAATACCAACGATGCTCTGCCTACCCCGATAAAGATTTTATGCATGAGGGCATGTAATGTATGTATGTTGTCAAAATTTGTAAGGTTTTAAAACAACTGCTCAATCCTAACCAGGTCAAACCCACATTGGTTTAGCTAATACGGCAGATAACCCACTCGTTGCAGCCCTCATTTTAACAAACAAGAACATTTCACCCGTATTATGTCACAATCACAATAAAGAGATAACAGAAGACTGGAATTAATTTGTATGAGTATCATTTTGTATGTTTCGTCATTATGCTTTGAAATAGAAATAAAATTTGTACACATCACAAAAGCAGTGGCCTCGATTGTAATTTAACTACCATTGAGACGTCATTAATTAGAGGGATAGACACCCAGCTTAGGTATCTCCAACTAAAAATGTATCCTTACTAAATCCCTACTAATATTATAAATGCGAAAGTAACTCTGTCTGTCTGTCTGTCTGTCTGTTACCTTTTCACGCCTAAACCGCTGAACCGATTTTGATGAATTTTGGTACAGAGATAGATTAGAGCCTGGGAAAGGACATAGGCTACATTTTATCCCACAGTTGGGCACGATATAACCTGTAGTCCACGCGGGCGGAGCCGCGGGCGGAAAGCTAGTTAGGTATAAACGCAAAAGTTTGTATGGATTTATGGATGTTTGTTACTCTTTCACGCTCAAACAGCTAGATCAATTTCGATAAAATTTGCTATGGAGGTAGCTGACAACCTAGATTAAAACATAAGCTACATTATTTATTCCTATTCCTACGGAAACGAAGTCCCGGGTGGAAAGCTAGTTTGTCATATTTTACAACAAAGTTTGTCAGAACCGGAAAAAATAAAACGAAAATTAATGGCGGAAGCTTGTCTACGTTTGATCTTTTGTAAAATCCGTTGATAAAGAAACTGAGGCGAGTAAATTACGATTGAAAGGGACGATTGAACAGGAGTGAATTTAGAATCAATTACTGATAAAGGGACCTTAATCAGCGCTTACTTTTCAAACGACAATGTTGATAATATTTCAAACAAAGTTTACCCAAAACAGTGGCTGTAAAGTCTGGGAATGCAGGCATGGATGCACTGTTGGTGTTACAAGTCTTACAAGTTTATTGAATTTGTAGTACCTACTTCAGATAAATGTACATTTTTACAACTTTTTCTTGATAGAAAAAATATTCAAATTTCTACGTATTTCTACTTCTGGGAGACCTCAGAACAAAATGTGTGTTTATCGTGTTTAGAATCCCGTACAGACTAACATAATTTATTATGATTTGTATTACGTACGTAATCAGCTAAAATATGTCTCCGTCAAGGGGCATAGGCCTACCTTCGAAACAGTGAAGAGGGTTGTGGTCATATTTTCACAACGCTGCTGGCCCAATGCGGGTTGGTGGCATTACGAAAACTTATTTTTTTCAGACATGCGGGTTTCATCACGATATTTTCCTTCACCGTTGAGCAAGTGATAAGTAATCAAAAATCCTTTCATAAATCCGTAAAGACGAATTTATTACTACAAGTCCGAATCAGGATTTAAATATGCGATCTTCCGTTACAAGACAAACAGACGAATTGATAAACGTATTTTAATTATCACAAATAGATAGTACTTGGTAAGTCTAAGGACCTCAAATCTATTAGCCTATTCCCTGACAACGTCCCTAAACAAAGTTGGTTGGCCTTTCGATTCAAATTTCCGGTGCCCAGAAATCCATATGTTGAAATCATTTAGAATTCTTGCTCTTGTTAGCTGTTATCAATTCGTACAATAGATTTTAGAACCCATTGTTTTTGCTGTTATACTCTTTTAACTTTTTATGTAGCCTTTTATCCCACTGCTGGGTAAGAGCCTTTCTTATCTTCTTCCACATATTCTGGTCTAGTAATATGCCTATCTATTTCCGCGTGAATGAAAGTGTGACCCGTTGCGAATAAAGGAATTTAAATAATAATAAAATACTTTTTATAATTATTATGTTACAAAAAGAAAATCTCGATTTGTTCGATTGTAAAAGTATCGAGATTTTGTAACTTCTAAACCCAATGACCTAAAGTAAACTAAATATTGAAGAGATTATGTAAAACATTGCGCTTAAGAAAATATGCGAAAAACTGTACTCATTACATCTACTTATTCATTGTTAAGGAATAAATGAATTGAATTCAGTTTTCGCATAACTGAATACAGTTTTTCGCATATTTTCCTAAGCGCAATGTTCTTATAATCTCCTCAATGTTTGGTTTACTTTAGGTCATTGGGCTTAAAAGTTACAAAATCTCTTAAGAGAAAAGTTTCTTCTGTACCTCCGTATAGTTTTACAGTCGAGCAACGACGTGCACGTTGAAAAGTGAATAGAAGAAATTAATAAAACGCCAGGCACAGTTGCAGATACTATTAACTTATCTTTGTCTAATATAAGCTTTTCTTCCAATAAGTAACAACGAGATGAATTTCTTTGAAAATGAGTTTTAAACCAGTTTACTTCTATTTTTACTTCTACAATAAGCATTTTTTTACGAGCAAGGAACTGTTTTGCGTCAGTGCCTTTTCTGGGATAACTCGCTCCATCTTCGACCCCATCTATGACCTTGGTCAAGGTTGAGGTCAAGAGTTAACTCATCTCATAATTTAAAAAAAAGAGTTAACTCTTTAAATCAACCTTGACCAATTCAGTGATGATAAAGCACCTGTGTATCGCCGGTTTCTGGGTTCAATCCCATGTTAAAGCGATGTTTGTTTTCAGGTCTTATTGTTTGACTGTCTTTTATATCTCAAGGGACCTATGACACAATTGAATCCTCAGTGTGGATACAAGGGGCTATGTCCATACTATCTGAAATTTAAGAATATGTGACTGTGAAAATTGAAAGGTACACCTTTCGTGATAGTCGTTAAGGTTCACAATTAGTGTGATAAGCTATTGCAAATGGCTCTTATTGACTACCCCGAAAGTTGTACCTTTTACCTAACACAGTCACATATGACACTCAGTTGCAAAGACATCCATCTAGGTTAAAGCTCTTTAAATACTTTGTTTGCTACTTTGCTACTTTGTTTTTGCTCCACCATTATGTAAAACTAACTATGCAAAAAACCGTTTTGTTGTTAGATCTTGCGAAAGTTTCAATCAGAATTATAATTTCGATATTGATATATTTCATATGAAGCATCAACAATTTGTTAAAGCAATTAAAAAACAAACCCAAACCATAAATTTAAAACCCATCAATATGTGTAACGAGTTATAAGATATGTATGTTTCTTTTTATCTTTTTATCAAAAATATGCATACTATTTATTTAAAACTTAAAACTATGACTGAGTCTGGTTTCGAAATTACAATAATCATGTAGAACTTAACAATGCGTAACTTAGACGGTAATGTAATAGATTTTAGTGGAAACTTTGTTGGCTTCTGTGTTAATTAAGTTGTTTTGTGTCCAGTAGATTTACTTAATGCTGTATGTTTCCCAATTTGTTAAAATAAAATAAATAAAATACACACATAAACACGGTCTAGGGATATTGCATGATTTTTCATACAAAAGAGGTCTGTTTGAGAAGCTATGAAAGAATACTTGAGATACATGGAAGGCTATTTTCAGACGCGCAAGTGCTAAACCTGAATTTTCAATCCTAGTCAATAAATTGTGAAAACGTGACGGAAACGAAAACAAAAATACACTTTTTGCCTGCTTTTTGTATGAAAATGGTCGAATTTACGCTTTTTTTTTTCATTTTCGTCACGTTTTCACAAATTCCAAGTAAAACAAAACTTATTGATTAGAATAACTTACTCGTCTGTAAATTATAGCGCTCCATGTATCTCGAATATGCTTTTGCAGCTTCTCAAACAGACCACCTTTGTATGAAAAATCATGCAATATCCCTAGACCGCGTTGATGTATATATTTTACTGTCACTTTTCGACTTATTGACATAAACAAGGACAGCATTACATTTTAAGAAGCAATGTTAGTCAAGTTCGCCATACACTTGATTATACCAAGTACGCCTTTGCACCAAATGTCGCTTTATGTTTTTTAAACAGTGTCTGCTTTGTACTTTAGCTGTACAATAAAGGATTTACATACATATATATTTACACAATAAGAAGAAAGAAGCTTTAACAACGCTAGAACGTAGAATGTTTCTACAACTGAATATTACACATTCGATCAGCAGGCCTAGTACGATCCGCAACACACTCGATGGTGAGTGAAACTTCAGCATTTTTCATACTGCTTGCTTTCTGACGATGTCATTTTGGCATTTGACCGCGGGGCATGTTACCGCGAACAAGTTATGCTTGAGTCGCTGCCAAGCCAGGCAAAACATCCAATATATTTGTAACCTCCTTAGGTCATGCTATAAATTCAGTTTCGTATATACAAGCGACACGAGCTAATATCTCTTCAGAGACGGACGTTGATTAATGCCAAGATAGTCCATCGGCAGAAACCTCAAGCCGTTTACATAGTATTCATGAAACTAACAATGCACAGATTACAGTACTGTGTGGATCGAACGTATTTTTTTTTGCTCTTTTTAATCGGCTTCTAAAAAAGGAGGAGGTTAATACGTGCAAACTCCACCAATGGGGAAAGTGTCATTTTTGGGCATTTAAAAAATATTTTCATCAGATAATTTATGGTTAAAGGATCATTAAACACCAGTCAGATTTTTTTAAATTTTTTAGTAGGTATTTTTTTTACATTTTTTAAACTTCAGTGTCACGCGTAATCACACTTTAACGCCAATTTATGCAATTTTCCTTTGCTTGAACAATAAAAAATAAATAAATTGATGTTCATGAGAAGGTTAGTTCACATGAAATGACAACAACCTCGCCCAAACCGAGATAGATTGGGTTAGGTTCTGAAAAATGGAAACAGTGTTTCAGATGTCTTTAGATCTGTGTACGTCGTAGTATTGACACAAGTAGGGCAATATCGTCTAACGCGTGTGCAATACTGATACGGTAGGCTATTGTTAGTCTCTACACGAAATCGTAAACAAACAGTAATCGCTCTATTCTCCCTATTTATAAAGGAAGACCTCTAAAAAAATATACGTTTCTCGCACGACTGCTTAAAAGGTTCTCTATATTACTCTTTTAAGGCGACTACAGCACCTAAATTACTATTTTATGATGCGTAGAGAAGCATGACGCACTGCATTAAATCGAAGAAAAAAATACTACGGCAATATTCAGGACATAAACTAGATAAGTAGTTTGCTGAAAACATGATTCATCACTTTTGGTGCGATAGAAAAAGCTCACAGAGTCACCTCTAAATACCAATATTGTGTATCTTTTAAGCTGTAAAAACGATAGTAAAATGCACACAGGAACTTAATTTTGCTATCAAAATGTTCGTGAATGAACACTCTCGATAAGTAGTTAACGCATTTTTCGATTTAAGCTGTTACCTTTCCATAAATCTCATTTTTCTAACTTTCGAACATGTTTTTACGCACGCACGCTTTCATAGTCCGTAAACTTCGTGTATCGACACTGTTCGCACTGCCAGCCCAGGCCTGTTGAGAGACGGAGATGGCACTATTCCTATGTGTGCTGCCTTTATCGGGTGCTGTAGTCGCCTTAAGACAAATATCTTGTGAAAAATGTTGAATTTTCATTAAAAAAAGCTATTTTTCACTTTGACTTTAAAAGTTTTTCTAAATTTTGACAAGGTTCGAAGTTTTCGCTAATGTCAGCATCATAGGAGACTTCGAATCCTACTAATATTATAAAAATGCGAAAGTTTGTGAGAATGTATGGATGTTTTGCTCAAACGGCTGGACCAATTTTAATAAAATTTAGGGTAACGGAGGTAGCTGTCATACTACATGATTTTCCCAAATTCCTAAGGGAACAAAGTCCCGGGCGGAAAGCTAGTATATAATAAATTTGAAAAATTCCTGGAAATCAACTAGCATTCCTAGATTCCAAGACATTTCTAACATTCCGACAGAAATACAAGTTTTGCAATGTCTGAAAGAGGTTGAGTCAGAGCTTCTTAAAATATCTCCACTATTTCGAAGCACCTGAAGAATCTCTAGCAACGCCCTGTGACACTTCAAGAGAAGTGGAGTAACACTGAATTACATCTTCTATCTATCTATATCTATACATATCATAAAAAGGAAAGATTTGATTATTTGTCTGTTTGTTGGTTTGGTTGTATTGAATAGGCTCCGAAACTACTTGACCGATTTGAAAAATTCTTTCACCATTAGAATCCTACATTATCCGGGATGGACATAGGGTACATGATTTTCCCGAATTCCCACGGGAACGAAGTCTCGAGCGGAATGCTAGTTTCCTATAACTCCGTTCAAATTACAAATGTCTTTTTAATCAATTTAAAAAATTGTATGAAAGTGCGTTTCGTTACTTGCCAAATTAGTTTTTTTTTGTAAACAAAAAAGTCTATTCAGACTTTTAATCATAGGACTGATAATCTAAGATAGTCAAAGGGTAGGGCAAGACAAACTAAACTACTACTAACTAATAGAATTTAGCGTTACTTAGTAAATATCCATGACTCAAAAGCGGCAAAATATAAAGGAAGACTTAGAGCTCAATTGTACGTCAAAATAATTATTTTTCCCTTTTAACAAGGCGTACCTAAGCTGAGATGAATAAAATAAGTACATCATTAATTTTAGTCGCAAGTAATTGGGAATTACAGTCGCTAGACAGCTGTCGTCTCGAAGCTCTTCAAAATCAACGTCAAAAAGATGTGATCCCTAGAGCTCGCTTTGTAAATTAATTTCAAATTAATAACCTGCACGGAATTCCACGCTTATTCACATTTTTCAGAGCGTTCTTTTATAATATATTCTTTATTGTACACACATAGTTGGATACTTAATTAATAAACAATGTTACAAAGGCGAGCTTATCTCTATAAGAGATCTCTTCCAGCCAACCCATCCGGTGTCAGAAAAGCTATAAATTACGGGCACAAGACTGTGTGCATTAATTATAGTAGTTATAAAAATAAATATTAACAGTTACTACTAAATTACTTTTATCAGCCCATATACGTCCCCACCGAGGGGCACGGTCCTCCCTTCGAAACACGAAGGGGATTTAGGGCATAGTCCACCACGCTGGCCCAATGCGGGTTGGTGGACCACTCGTCTTTCGAAAATGAATTTTCTTGGACGAGTGGGTTTCATCATGATGTTTTCCTTCACCGTTGAGCAAGTGATAATTAGAAATCCGTACATAAATCCGAAAAGACGAATTTAGTGGTACAGGCCCGCACCAGGATTTGAACCCACGACCTTCGGATTACAAGTCTGACTCATTACCAACTGGGCTATCACTAAATTACAAAACTACAAAATAAGAAATATATACATAATATATATATATATATATATATAAATACATGTACATATTTTACACTTTAATATCAATATTAGAACATAATATAGAAGCGCCCGTAACCCAGTGGCGCTCGCTGTTCTCAACGCAACGTACACAGAGACAGGGAATCTGATGGATGACCAAAGTGGCAATTTATCACGAGCGTTTCCGTACTTCGGAGGGCACGTTAAGCGGTCGGCCCCGGCTTTTGTAGATTGACTACAGTCGTTAAAACCGAGTCAGAGGCCATTATGCGGTTTGAAAACTCTGACACCAGTTTAAGCCAAGTTTGACAAACATTTGATACCTACACGATAAGAAGTAGAAGAACATAACATGTACTTAGAAAAAGGTCTTTTGGTGAGGTATTTTTATATACTTACCAAAGCTTTTCACAATTCCAGAAAAAGTGAGGAAATTGTTACATATAGGCCTTTTTTTTTAAATTTTGCCTGTACGTTACTTGTGTTAGCTGCATTACACAGTACTGTGGTATGCAGACCTTCATGGAGGATCGGGCATAACGCAACTTCTTTCTCATTCGGTCATTTCGAAGAAGATAATTCGAATATCAATTTAAAAGGTTTGAAATGGTATTCGATGTCAACATTCGAAATGATTGAAGATCTGGTCTTAGGCCATTGATTATTGTGGATTCATTGTAGTGAGCTCGCGGAATAAGTTCTTGTATGCGTTCGTAGGCGTGCAAATAGCACTTTACTAAGCGTTCTTTAATTATATTAACCGTGTAAGTGCAGAATTTGATTATAATTGTGGTACCTGAAGAAGAACTACGTGTTTTACTTATTTGCCCCCAGCTGAGGTATCACAGTACACTACACCCAGTTGTAGAACTTTGTTTATGTCAATAAAAAGGAAAGCGACAGTATGTCCTTTAAAGAGGCATTAACTTTAAAGGACGTGTTTGCAGCTGGGTGTTAGCTCTAGAAAATTTGAACATTTCAGAAATCGGAAAAGTAGGTTTTGGTACAATACGTAGCAAAAGAAACAAACATACGAAAGTCCTAAAATTTTAGGTCATATGATAGAGACCTACGGTCCTTTTTACTTCGGAAACGGCACGGCAAAATTGTATTACCATTGTCTCCTAAGTACTAATTACTAGAGGCTGGGAATAAAAGGGGCAATGGTAATTTAAATTTTGACTTGCCGTGTCATGCCGTTCGAATTATAAAAGGCCCTACCCATCACAAAACTGTATGAAATGTACCTAAATAATTTTATTGAAAAAAAAAATGTTCGGCGCCAACTAGGTCACACAGAAACGAAATTTGCTTATTGGACAGTATAATACAGTCGATTGATAGACTCCTCCATTTTTGAAGTCGGTTTTATCTTATTTCCAAATTGATAAAACATAAATTAAACAACATAAATACCAAATTAAACCTGTTAAAGCCAAGAAGTGAAAACGCAAGGTGTACACTCACACTAAATCTACATTTAAAAAAATACGAGTAGGAATTTTGTATCTTTTACTTACACATTTTAAATCTTTTGTAAAGATTTTGTTTAATTATTGAAAATTAAGATCTTCGTCTCACTTACTTTTTAATAAAGTACTATTTATTCAGTTGAATCAGTATGAAATATTAATTAAAAATTATCGATAACGGCATTGGTTTATAGACTCTTATATCTGGAGGAAATGAGCTTGACTTGAATTAAGTTTATTGAGTAATTTCATACAAAAACAAGCTATGTAATATTTCCTTCTAAGATTTCGAACAATTTTCTTTTTCAATTAATTTTACGGCGCAATGGTATACTTGCTTTTAACCCTAGCGGCAGTTTTTTCATGTAAGTTATGTGAAGTACAACTTTGAGAAGGTTAACAAAAAGTGCAGCTGTTATATTTTCCTCTTCTTTTTTCTACTATTCAGGTTAAAAATTCGATTAATACACTTTTTATTTATTTGGTAAAAATAAGAAAATCAACAGGTTCCACAAAAATATACAAGAATTTTAGCTTGGTCGCCCAGGTACTAATTGAAAAATACTCAAAAGAATTAGAAATTAACTAAATTTAAAGTCGTACTTATTTCTTTTCATAATTACAAATCTACTATATAAAAATAAGTCGGGTTTTCCTTCCTGACGCTATAACTCCAGAACGCACGAACCGATTTCCACGGTTTTGCATTCGTTGGAAAGGTCTCGGGCTCCGTGAGGTTTATAGGATACTTTTTATTTTAAAAAAATTAGGACGCGGGCGGAGCCTTGGGCGGAAAGCTAGTGTCCTATAATTTTAATTTTAATCAAAAATGTATGTAAAAGACTTGCCAAATTAGGTCCTTTTTTGATAAGTCTTTAAGGGCTACTAACTAACGGACTAATTGTTGGCTGAAATAATAATAATTAACACTACATACTCAAAGGCCCACACTAAGGCCTTGGTCCCTTGGAACATAAAGACAGACACAAATAAACATTTATTTTTTGCACTAATGTTTGCCCTGACTGGGAATCGAACCCAGGACACGTCGATCAACAGGCAGTGATACTACTCAACCAAACCGGCCGTCAAACATAATTTAAGAAAAAATACTTCCTATTAATCAATATACATCTTTCTATTACTTACAGCGATATACTTGGCAAAAGGTGATGGAGAATGCAAAGCAAACTGTCCCGAGGAAGGTCAAACCATGGTGTGTGGATTCGACGTGAAAAACACACTGTACAAAATGTTCCCAAGTAGATGTGCCCTGTCTGCGTACAATGAATGCTACAAAGAAAACCGTAACTATGAATTTAATTAATTTATTTTTTTACTAGCCCAGGGCTGTCCCACTACAGGGCAATGGCATAGTAAAACGGGAAAGTAGATTTTGTTGAGTGTGCGTGCGGCGACGCATAGATACTATGGCGCACACATACAAGCCGCTCGCGGTGCGTATGTAGAAGATTTAACCTATACCTATCTCGATCGCTAAATTCTTATTGTATAGACATCCAGATCATTACGCTATTATGAATCAGCTCAGACATTTATAGCTACAGCTGAACCAATTTTGATAATATACAGCTCAGAACCATCTCAATCACGTCACCTTTTACTTAAACAAAAAAAAAACCCCATTCGTTTAAGAGCTACGATGAGTCATTATCCAGACACTCGAAGGTACAAATACACGCCAAACTTATTCAAGTAATACCTATAGATAGACTTTGTTTAATTATTGATATTATACATGTATTATAAATAATGTCTTGACATTATACCATTGGGAATATGTTATTTATTTATTTTTGACATTGTTATAGTATGTAGCGTACTCATCATGTGTACATGTATGTTAAATATTGACATTATGTAATCTTTTCTCATTTTTTTTTCTTCTATTACCTTTTTTTTACCTATACAAATTATTGTGATTACTTTTATGAAGATCATAATATGGGATGACACTGCATGTAATTACATATTGCAAATGTTATCTTAATTGTGAAATAAATGAAACTAAACTATAACGAACCTATTTTTGTCGGGATTAAAGAACGCGCTCGATGTAACCACGCACTAAAGTTCGGTACTACAGCATATGCTGAGTCAGCGACACTTTGTTTGATGAATTGGTTACTTATGATTATCTACGTGTTGGTCCCTATTGGATGGACTAGTCCAATAAATATTTTATCTATATCTATCCTTCTATAGCGAATTGTTTTCATCCCTTTACCTTTCATCTATAAACCAGAGGTCAGAAACCTTGGAAAAACAATCACAAATAGATTAGTTGTTTGCCCGAAACATCTGGTGCCGACTACATTGTTTGTCGTAGCTACCTGTGTATTTTAATTGTGAAACTTTAGTCTGGATCTTTTTTAAAAGATCCAGAAATAGTTGATTTTTAGCACCTCTTTTCTTTAAAATCTAAATTACCTCCGCCGTTAATCAGTTGTAGAGTTTTTTGTAATTACAAGCTCAAATGTTGACAAGAATAGCGCAAAGTGAATTATAGAAGAAGATGCTGACAGAAAAACTATAATATAACAGTATTGTTATACAATATACTTAATTAATTAAGAATGTAGGATTTGTTTGTAATCTGACGCTTAATTTTGTGAGTAGTTCCCATTTGTTTTATTTAACATGACATTAGCGGGACAAATAGGAAATCTAAAGTTTTCCGTAGAACATTTTAATATTGCTCTTTCTCCAACGGTTTTATAGAACAAGTTAACGAGACTGCTTGATCATAAATTATTATTGAAGGCATTCCTCTATTTTTGCTGTTTATTTAGCTTGTTCTCAGATTATGATAGCATGACGCTCACAAATTGTCCGAAATTTGGGAAAAATATTACATGCAACTTTTTGGGAAAAATTTATTCTCAATTTGTACTAGTGAGTGAATGAGGGTTAAAACGATAGTTCTTTTGGGAAAAATACAACAAATGCGAATTACTCGACTTGGTTAGTCTTCTAATACAAAAATAAGAATAATAGAAGAATTTACCATCGAAGAATGTTTGAATATTCCTAAAGCGACCTTTAATGGCACCTGGCACAGTGAATTCCAAAGTATGTACCTGTTTTGGATTCTAATAGCTCGGAAATGTCAGTAGGGAAGATATTGGCATCGACCCCAAATAAAAGGGATGGCTGTTGAATAATACGACGATGGAGAAAAGTTCCCGGTATTCTTATTGAACACTCTTTAACATCCATACCTCCTAAACTATGTTAGAAAATAATTATAGATGATATATAAAAAATATTGGAAACAGTGTGGAAAAGATGGCTTTTATCTAAAAATTAACAGTAACTTAGATTTTTAGTTACTACTATTTACTCCTCAATGCCCACTCCAAACCATTGGATGTTTGTGTGCTCATTTTTGTGTTAACAAAACATGTTTGTATTTCAATTTGCTTATTTTGGGGTTAAATGGTCCTGTATGCGTCGTCCAAGAAAATTATTTATTTTTATATTTATTTATTAAACTAGTAAAATATTTTTTTCTTTCTAGCGATAGCCGAGACTACATTAGAGTACTGCGTCAAATCTCACAACAGGAGATTACTATCCAGGAAGCTGTATGGAGAATCCTGTCCGACTTTCTGTGCGTCCCATTGGAGACCAGTTTGTGGAGCCTCGGTTATAAGGCATTACGCCTTCAGAACCTTCAACAATGGCTGCTTCCTGGATTTGCTCAACTGCAGAAGTGAAGAAGATGAGGGTATGTGTGTTTTTGGTGTTTACGTTTTTTATTTATCTTGTGTCTTGATAACATACATTTTACTACCTTTAGAAAAAACAGTAAGTATACCAATTCGACTGAAATATTTTGGAAATTGCTTAGGGCACACATTAATAAATAGTTACTTCGTCTTAGGGTAGATGACTATTTTATTAATTTTTTAAATTGAAGCTTCTTTACCAGAAAATATGAATTTTTAAAACCCTCAATTAGACAGAGAGGGAAATATAAAACGATGACGTAACAGCTATTTAAATTTCATACTCAATTTTATTTTGTAAGAAAGAGACAAAAATGTTTGATTGGCAGTAAATTTTTTTCTTAGATTATTTTAAAATATTTCGAATCCTATTGCTTATCATATTATGTACGTATTTTACAGCTACGATTACATATTATATACCAGTGACTCTGTGAGCTGTAGACATCAATTGACAACATTTTTCGAAATGCAAAATGGTTGAAATATTATATTTTTATCGTTTTCAACCTAAAAAACTGAATCAACAAAAAAAATCATACAATTATTATCGAACTGTCAAGGGAATCGGTTGTATGCAGCGAGAAGATGAGAACAGCTGAACATCCGCCGGAAAGACAACATACGAAAGCAGAGACGGACACGTTTCGTTCGCACTTCTCACTCGCTAGTTGACCTGTCAATGATTTTATAATTTTTCAATCTGTAATCATACGGCATTTTGAGAATGGAGCTTAAGAATTGGGCATTTTGGGAATTGGTCCTTTTGAATTCGGTATTTTGAGAATTAGTAATTTTGCACCGTTAAGCGAAGAAAGTTAAAGTGTTCTCTTTCTTTTTTTCTAGCATATGAAGAAGTACCTTTAGAGTACTGCCAGAAACATATGATGAAGAACATGTTTAGAGAACAAGTAATAGTCACTGGCATTCATGACTACAGAGATTATGATTAAAAATACATTTATTTTTTTATTGCATTTTTATTTCATACTAGCTTTTCGCCCACATGGACTACAGGTTATATCGTACCCAGCTGTGGGATAAAATGTAGCCTATGTCCTTTCCTAAGGTCTAATCTATCACTGTACCAAATTTTATCAAAATCGGTTTTGTAGTTTAGGCGTGAAAGCGTAACACAGACAAAGAGCGTTACTTTCGCATTTGTAATATTAGTAAGGATTAATTTTATATGTAATCTATTAACATTTTGAAGATATAAAAGTCTTAACTAAAGACTGGAAGGGATTCCTTAGTGGGATAAGTCTGCCTCTATGCAGGTTGAGTGGAAGAGATTCCCTCTGTTCGTTTTTCATACATTTTATTTAATATAAACCTGGTCTTGTCAATTGGGAACACATCAAAAAAGAATCATTCAAATCGCCCGATTCGTTTTTGAGTTATAGCGAGACTAACGAACAGCGATTCTATAAACGATTTACATACATACATGGTTAAGACCAATATCCAAAGCCTCACAATTTTCCATCTGTCTGTCCCTAGCAAGTGTCAAGTGGTTTATAATTATCTTAGCTTTACAAATAATTCAAGCAGTGAAAATATTGAACAAAATAAAATTATTACACCACAGCACATAATGAAAAGTAATATTAATAAGGCCGTTAGATAAATTCCATACTAGCAATTTTTCCTTAACATTCTTCTTAGCAATTCAAAACTTCAACGCGGATGATTTTTACAGGCGCTATAATTTTACAAGCCTTTTTTTGTTATAAGATGGGTTAACTCTTGACCTCAATCTTGAGATTGAGGTCAAGAGTTAACCAAGAGTTAACGTCAAAGGTCAAAGATGAGGTCGAAGATGGAGCGAGTTAACCCAGAAAATGGCTATAAAGGCACTGGTACTCCCACGCACCAACGGAACACAGCAAGCTGTTTGGCAAAACCATAGGACAACAACAACTGATTTAGAAAAAAATGAAGTCTCGTTGCCTGGGATGGATTACTAGTTGACAAGTCTCATTTCTGTTTCCTTAGTCCTTATTCTCAACCGATCACTACACGGCCTAAAATTATCTTTTTTTTTTATTAATGAAGGGTTCGCTCTTGACCACAATCTAGCCTAAGGGCAAAGATGCGGTCGAGGATGTAGCAAGCTCACCCAGAAGGAGCCTATTCACTCGAACTTTAAAGAGATTCGGGTTATATGAACTCGGAAATACAGACGCAGGCAGGGAATTCCATTCCCTAGCAGTGCGCAATACGAAAGATGATGAAAAGCGCTCAGTGCGAATCGGTGGGATATCAACAAGATAGGGATGGTACCCCGCGGTGCGTCTGGACGTCCGATAGAAGAATGGGGCAGGCGGAATGAGCTCATGCAGCTCCTGAGCACACTCCCCGAAGTACATCTTATAAAAAATACATAGGCAAGCTACTTTGCGTCTATGAGCTAGGGTTTGGAGCTTATTTTTTACTAGCTTCCTGTCACCGATGAGTCTCCTGGCTCTGCGGTCCACCGAGCTTTACTGGGTCCGAAAGAAAAAACTTTGAATGTGCCAACTGCCAACTCTTTCCAGACATACTGTAGAAGTCAGTAAATATAACGCTTTTGATGTATCGTCGTGGGCGCATGGCTTACAACCTATCGCCACTAAACTCACTATACCTACAAGTATGTTCTGTCAATAAACCTCTAAATGAAAGTCAAGTGTTTCTAGAATCATATGACGTTCTGCCTACCTCAACAGGGATGTAGGCGTAAGTAAATAATAAAAAAAAAAAAAACGCTACACACTCAAAGGCCCACACTAAGGTTTTCCCTTGTGTCGTGGGTCCCCTGGAAAACACATAAAGACAAACACAAACACCCATGACCCGAGAACAAATATCTGCTTTTTACACAAATGTTTGCCCCGACTGGGGATCGAACCCAGGACCCGCCGATCAAGAGGCAGCGTCACCTACCACTCGACCAAACCGGCCGTCGAGTGTATGCAGGATGGATGCTAAATGTCATCATCATCAGCCCATATACGTCCCCACTGCTGGGGCACGGGCATCCCTCAATAACATGAGGGGTAAATGCCATACTCACCACGCTAAATGTATTGATAACAAATAAAAACATTTACTTTAGTATTTTTAAACCGCTTACCCGCGTGGGGGGATTTTTATAATTTTTGGGGAAAAAAAAATATTCGGCGCGAATGGGGCTTGAACCCACGATCCCAGGATTAGATCTCCTAGTAAGGAAAATAAAAATTTTGATGCTTGATCTGAAGGGATTTGGCAGCTCAAATCATTACAGTGAAGCACCTGTCATCTGACCTTCGTGACCCTGTTAACAGAGGAACCTGACCAGATTGGAACATGGTTACACATTTAGTCTCCTGAATATGTAGGTTTCCTCACTATTAAGGAGAATGTATATTCTACACTCCATATTTTTGAATTTTTACTTTATGGTCTGTTGCTATGTTACTGTTTATCCTGTTTTCGTCTGTCATCTTTCAATGTTGTATTTTCTTTATTTATATGTAATAATTCAATCAAATCGAGTTTCGCTGTTTATAAACAAGATTCTAAACTAATCTCAACACTCACAAGGTTTTCCCTCACCGTAGAAGCATTGGTTAGTGTGCAACTAATTTACATAACTCAGAAAATGAGTCATTGGCATATGATGGCACTGGGAATTAAACTTGGCACCTCTCACTTAAGAGTCTGACTCTCTAGCCGCTAGACCACCGCCGCTCAACATCAAAACTTAGGCCCGTATTACAGAAGGAGATTTAAGTCTTGATCTACGCGTATTGGTTGTTTCTTTCCCTCACTATCAAAATGACAAAGACGACTTCTACTCAATTGTATTTAGATCAGAGTTTGAGTCGCGTTCTGTAATACGGACCTTAGCAAAATCGCCAATGTTCAATTTCTAAAGCAAAAGCATCAACATGAGACTTACCGTATTACGGAACGCGATTCAGACTCAGATCTATACTTAAGTAGCAAGCGTCTTTGTCATATTGATAGTGAGAAAAATCATTACTTATTTAAATTTACTTGAAATCATTCGTAAATTTTTATTACCTTAACTGGGAATGAGCGAGGCACACCCAACACATAGCAAAACAATGCTTATTGGGCTGGCTTCAAGTGAAATTATGTTTAAGTTTTTAGAAATAAATAAAATTTTTACCATTGCCCCTCGAAAAAGGGTCCGTTATTCTTCAAAAACAGTTAATAAAACGCTGTTTATTTCACTGAGTGAATAAAACATTTTGAATTTGGAACATGCGCGAATATACGGATTTTAGTAAGAAAACAAAAGAAAATGTGCAAGGAGGTTGCATACTCTCGCTATAAAAACGTATGGAATATGGCTCGGTTAAAAATTTTAAATTTAGAATAAGGAATTCAGCCAATTTTCTGTGCAATTTTCATGCAATTAAAAGTTTCTGTTAAAAGTTTTCGTCTCAAAATCATAAAATGAGTCCGACATCCATTGATGAAAGTGAACCTCTCGTTCCAGAGTCATTTCGCGTTAAAGCAGCAGCTTTTGTTGATAATTTACTGTCACAGAGTAATTATTTTCTTTTTCTAGTAGTCAATGGTAAAAAATAGAGTACCTAACACGTGAAAAAAAAAATATCTCGGCTCTTGTATCCCTCGAAAAGAATTCACCTTTTTTTCACTTGTTGGGTAATCTACTATTCTTTCATTTTTTTCTTGTTATTTCATTTCAATTATAGACCAAGACTTGAGTGTTCTTCTGTAATACGGGTCTTAGACATATGCCAATATAGTCATCCACGTAACATAATTTATAGTTTACGACACTGTAGGAGCAATGTATCAGCCTTTATGGCATAGGAGCCCGGCCACCTGCCAATAACGGTAGTGCATGATAAATATACGACTATTTGATGTGCACTTTTACAACAGCTGGAAATAAAAATACTAAAGAGACTTAAAAGGTTTGTAAAATATAGATGTTTCTTTCCACTTGCGGTTAACTAAATGCTGTGTGGTGATCGGTTGAGAATAACACCACCCCATTTCTTTCCGTGGGTGTCGTAAGAGGCGCTAAGGAAACACAAATGGAACCTGCCTCCTATTAATCCACCCCAGGCAACGACACCTCAATTGTTCTGAATCTGAGGTAGCGTCGTATGGTCTCATGCGGTGTGGTAGGCTCTGTAAAGGGCCGTCTGGTTCGCGACCACCCTACCACCGAAGTTCGACGCCAAACAGCTTGCTGTGTTCCGTCGGTGCGTAGGAGTACCAGTGCCTTAATAGGCATTTTCTGGGTTAACTTGCTTCGTCGTCGACCTCATCTATGACCTTGGTGACTTTAAATTAGCGAGAATTAAGGATTTGTGTAGCATCCCACAAAAATGAACTACTTTTCATAAAGAGCAACGGTCGAAATATAAATAAAAAACCTATACAGTCAGCTGATTTGCCTCTGCATGGGAAAATAAAATTCTTTTGAATAAAGTTATTTAGTTTCAATAGGAGAATAACCTTTGAAAATTTCGCTTATTAATTCAAAACTTTCTTATACTGAAAATAAATCATATACTGCGTATAAAATGCTCAAACACAGTTTTTCAGTTTCGAACTTCGGGGGGCTTATTTGACTATGGTTTCCATTTTTGTATCGTTTTAGGGTTTGTTCGGAACTGACTAAGCAAGTTGCTAATTACTTTTACCTTAGATTTTAGTTATGACGAAGCCTGTTGCGGATGCGTTTTTGCACATTTTCTTTTTTGACATTGAAAATGTCTTTTCGGTCGCTCCAGTGAGGCTCCGATTTAACAAAAAAGTGCGATCCCCTTATATCTCAGATAGTTGTGAAGATATGATATTCAAAAAAGGCTCAAAAGACGCGTATTTACGAGAGCTGTAAGGAGCAAAAATAATTGTTCGAGAAAGTCAAAAACGAAAAAGTTATGACCGAAACAGGAAAAAAAAAAGTTAAATTTTTTCGAATTTTTGATTTTAGCGCTCGATATTTTGGAAACGAAGAATGATATCAAAACCTTGAAAAAATTCCTCTGGACAATTTATTCAGCTACTATGTGAGATTAAAACAAAAACGATCGGGTTAAGGATTTGCCCTGTAGCCTAACCTTTTTGAAGAAAGTCAAAAAGTCAGAATGACATTTTTCACATTACATTTAAGACTTCATTTTTCGCAGAGGATACTCGAGGATACGCTCCCCTATATGTATACTATGTATGTATATAATGTTTGTGTATTAACACGGAACAGTTTATATGAATGAAATAATTATCATTCAGCGTTGTAATTTTATATTGTAACTTTTTCCTTATCCCGACTTTCTCGTCACTCAGCGACAATATTTTTTCGAATTCCGTAGATTCATTTTCAATGTGCTCGATAGTCGTGTGAGGCACAAAATCTGTGATTCTTTTTAATTCTTACTGCAATAAAAAAATAGTTTTTCTTATGAGTTCAGTCGTTGTAAACTTATTCAATTCTCACCTGCTAGTAGTGCACCCGGCTGATGAGGCTTTGACGTACTAAAATCCGTAGAGGCTTTCTGTACTTGATATTGGCGACTTCAACATTATAATATTTTAATTTCGATTAAAATTGGCAAAATCATGATATTTTTTCATAGATCAGAATAGTATATGGAATAAACGGCTAAGCCACGTTATTCCGAGCCTTTAAAAAAAATCAGTATCACGTCAAAAATGACAGCTCCAAGCGTGTAGTTTCCGTGTTGTAATAGAATTGTCCTGTTGGTACTCTACCGCCATCCACTTGAGCTCTTACAAACAAGAGCAAACAAGCTAAATTGGTTTTTGGTTTGGATCCGATCCAAAATATAAGAGGTGGATTTAGACAAACAGTTTGTTTATATTCTACAAATTTTTCGCCCGGAACTTCGTTCCTGTGGGGATTCGGGAAAATTAGGGAGGCCGGTGCCCCTTGGTGGGGACGTATATGGGTTGATAACGATGTAGCCTATAATACCCGCTGATAAAATAGCTTTCCATTGGTGAAAGGATTTTTAAAATTGGTGCAGTACTTAGTTCCGATAAACAAATTACAAAATTTACCTTTTTGTAATTTACGCTGATACGTGAGGTAAGTAAGAGGTATTACTTCAAATTTTAAACGTTCAATTTGAAAATAAAAGAGATAGAAATAAAGGGAAAGATTCTGAAAAAGGCTATTTTAAGGGAACCAAAATAAGAGCATGTTATCGTAATATAAAATTATGAATGTGAAGGAAAGTAGGATACCACGACTTTCTTGAGTCGTACCATGACGGCTATTCCACTATCAATGGTGTCTCAATGGTGGTGGACAATGCCCGCAATTTTATCTGTTTAAGTGGCAATTTTGAGAATTATCCAAAAATACATTTTACGGCAGTTGCTTTGACTGCCGGCGCCATCGTCAACTGAATGTAAAGTTGCCAAGTAGTAAGTAACAACATTCGGTTGGTAGTGGCGCTGCTGGTCGGGTGGCTAACATCAAATGTATGAGGCGTTTATGGAATGGGTAAAATATTTACTTTTGTCATTTAATTGCCATTGAGACGCCATTTATTAGAGGAATGGCAGCCAATGTGGCGATCTATGGTCTCTGCCTACCCAATGGGATACAGGCTTTTGAAGATGACTGCAATAACTCAACAAAACAATGCAAGAGTTCGGCAGTTACACCTCTCAAGTGCTCCAGCAAAATATTGACAATCAAGAAATTAGTTCACTCCCTCTCTGTAACAATAAATTAAATTATAAACTTGTCAAATTAAAGTTTAAAGTGGCAACGGTGAATCATTTGGCCGGCCCCCTTGTGGAAGTCCTAGCCAATTTGAACTCTGTAAATATCATAATAAAATTAATTCACTTACTTACTTCAAAACTTCTATTTATTAATTCTATCTATCTATTGGATCTACCAATCCTGGGTCGTGGTCAAGCGTACCCTGAATGAGAAACGGGACTAAGCGATGAAGAATATCAAAGTATGTTTGTTTGTCCTTCCTTCATGTCGTAAAGGAGCAACGGATCAACTTGTATTAATATAGTTAGGATAATTGGAGGTCTGGAGCACAAAGAGTGTGATAAAGAATACTTTTCGATACGAACAAAGTCCCGGTAAACTAATAAATAACAAGAGAATTTCCTTACATCCTTATCTACGTCATAAAAGGAATCTTTGTGCCAAATTTCAGCTTTCTAGGTGCAGATTTAGGTTGGGTGTTGATGAATCAGTGAGTATTTTATTACATACAAGCTTTCCACCCATGGCTCCTCCCGCGTAGACTCAGGTTCTTCTTACCAGCCCATATATACGTCCCCACCGAGGGGCACGGGCCTCCCTTCGAAACAAAAAGGGGATTTAGGCATAGTCCACCACGCTGGCCCAATGCGGGTTGGTGCACTCAGGTTATATTTTGCCAATCTGTGGGATAAAATGTAGCCTACCCCAAGGTATAATCTATCTTCATAAAAATCGGTATAGTAGTTTAGGCGCAAAAGCGTAACAGACAGACAGAGTTACTTTTGCTTTATAGTATCAGTAGGGATAAGAATAGTTTACTTGCATGAATACAGTTAATGATTTCAAGATCTAGATGTAAGCTTACAATATTTAGTGTCATGTAGGTGTGCAAAATAGTGAAATCTGGCCAGAGAATTTCTGTTCTAGTCTCAAACATTCTCTATATTTAAGAGAGACAAGCGACGAAATGAACTTTTCAAACGAATCGACTCACTTCTAAGCGAGTTTAATTGTCTAGTGTGAGTTATTACATTACGACAATTGAAGTGGGAAAACGAGCAATCCCGCTGCTGTGTTAGGGTTGCCAAATTTTGTTTTTATCTTCTTCTTATCGTGTAGGTATAGTCAGCAAGCATTGGCTAAGCTTGGCTAAGCCTGGTGTCAGAGTTTTCAAACCGCACAATGGCCTCTGAATTGGTTTTAAAGACTGTAATCAATCGACAACAGCCGGGACCGACAGCTTAACGTGCCCTCCAAAGCACGGAAACGCTCGTGATAAATTGCCACTTTGGTTACCCATTAGGTTCCCTGCCTCTGTGTACGTTATGTAAGAGGTTATCTTCGCCGCAAAGACGATCACCCGGTCAAAGTCGCTCTAAAAATTTACATGGGCAAAATAATCCAGAGGACATACTTAAGCTGCTTAGGCGAGACACCTAGAAAAGTTAGCCGCATGTTGCGTTGAAATAGCCGATTGGCGGAAACATATTCAGAGAAAAAAGGGGTGTTATAAGTTTGACGTGTGTTTGTCTGTGTATCTGTGAGTCTGTCTGTGGCATCGTAGCTCCTACAAAGGGAAAGGCCGATTTCGATGCAAGCTGACATGATCGAGATGGTTTTTAACCGAGTTCAAAAAAAAGGAGGTTTCCGTTTGACCTGTATGTTTGTCCGCGATTATTTCGCGTTTTTAGCTTTATTGAATCAAAATAGGTTCAGCCGTTTAAAAGTCGTAAGCAATCGAATGGCATACAAAAATACCAATTGTTAATTACTCTGAAACATTAATTGGCAACCCTATAGGCATTCCTTCTTAGAGTCTAACGTTTTCAGCTTTTAATTATCTTGTAATATTCCCGGCTTCAGTCGTTTAAATTACTTCTCATTATAATGAACCGCGATTTGAACTTGTGTTTTAACCTTTTCGCTCCTATCATGATAAAATTAATTATCTTATTTTCATATTTTTAAGAAAATCAACACGATATAAAATCCACAGTGAATAGAAAATAAGATTTTCTGTACAGTGTGGACCGAATATAAAAGTATGCTATTGGTAGTTTTTATTTTTTATTTTGTAGTCTTTCAAAAATATATGGATCATTTTATAATAGCGCGGGTTGTATTATGCTATTTAAATGTACTCTTTCATACATTTTGTCTTTTCAGCCAAAACTATAGTCAATCCATTTCAGTTTTCAACGCATCGGAAGAATAAGCAGTTGTAATATACAGAGGCCTGCTTAAGAACCTTATGATTTTACAATAACAACGTTAGGGTGAGGTCATAACATCTTAGTACTCCAAGATCATCATCCTCGGTGCACCCTGCTGATCAACAGACGAGGCTTTGGCGTATTACAAGCCGGATAGGGTTTCTTAACTTGATATTGGCGACTTAACCATTCTCTATTTTAATTTAACTTTCTACGATGTTAAAACCTGAGGTTAAAACTCATTAAAATACCCTGACATTGGCAAAATCACAAAAATTGTGGACGCCATTTTATCAAGAATTGGATTGGATTAGAACCTTTTACGACAAAAGTAGGTCTTTTGTAAATAAGGGGAAACCAGGTAATACGGGCTCATAAAAACGCGATTTCGAGAAACTCCTTTGACGTCAATTCTTTACTTATTTGCATACCTGTATGTGATCTACATTGCATGTATTTTGTTTGCGATAGTTACGCACATTTTCTATATTACCTACATACTTCCCTGTTTTATATAAAACTAGGAAATCTAACTGAATAAGGAAACATCTGCTTAAATGATTCATACTAATAGATTGATTAGGTATTGCTCCTCATTAATGCTCTGTCATGGTATGGAATAATTTTGTAGTAACTTTGCGGTTTTGTTTATGGAAATGTAACTCGAACCGCAATAGAGTCCACTGTTTTTTTAAGATGAAAAAAATTGTAGGTATCAAAGAAAAGTGTGCCTTATCGTCTTCGCAATAAAGAGGACAGAAATCACTTATTTATCACTCCGTCGTCTGATTAAGACAGTTCATAGACCTTTGGCTGTAAATCTATGATCGTTGATAAACATTTTAACCGTATTTATTATTAATTAATGTTTTAAAGATCAATCACACTAAAAAATTCAAAGTAAATATGCAAAAAAGAGAAAAAGTAATGGGAAAACCTGTCTGACACATCCAAAAGATGCACACAGTGACGTTTAGTCATTTAAGTTAGCGTTTTCCTTCTCGTTTCAATTAGTTACAATGATAGTTAGCTATCTCTTTCCTACGGCCATTAAGACCTACTACACTACTTAATTATATAAATACGCAACTTTGGAATATGTCGTCAGTATATTTGTGTTTACTGTACGAATGAGACGGACCATTTTGGTAATAACAATAACCAAATTGATTTATTTGTTTTAAAAGTGCATTTACTAGTTCTTTGCTGTTTTATTGAACTATATTGTGCGTGTTTTTGTGTTAGTGGCAGCAACAAAGGTTTGTGATTTTTCACTTATTTTTAATTTGTTATTTAATGTGTTTTATATGTAAAATTTTATACCGTAATTTATCAACGTGTTATTTTACGCCAAAGTTAAAGTTATACTAATAATTTTAGACTTTCAATAACAACGGACTTAACCGGACTTAACAAATCCTGCACACACGGGTGTGCAAACATCGCGCGAGGGAATTTTAAGATAACTTACTTTGTCTTGATACATAATCCTGCAGTGTTTGTTATTTTTTATTTACGCAAGTTTGATTAAAGAGATACATTAAGGTAAGTTAATGTTAATTATCTATAGACTTAATGTTACTTTTATCTCAATAATCTAAAGTACAAAAAAAGAAATTATTTATAATAAGGTACTCATTATTTAGATTATCTGCGGTGGCTTTAAATTGATGCTTCTCTCCATGAATCTAAAAAACTTAAATTTTCGCTAACTAGTGACCCAATATCAAATGAAATTAATTACTTGTTTATTCATTTCCATAACTTAATTATTTATGAAACTAATAAATATACAAGATATAACTACACAGAACTCATAGTTGCCTTAGAAAAAAAATTGACAGATACTAAGATAGTAAATGCTCTGCAAAAACACTTCTTCTTCTTATCGTGTAGGTATAGCCAAGCGTGTGGCGAACTTGGCTAACCCTGGTGTCAGAGTTTTCAAACCGCACAATGGCCTCTGACTTGGTTTTAACGACTGTAGTCAATCGACAACAGCGGGACCGACAGCTTAACTTTAGTAGTTTTTCTGTATACCAAAAAATCTGCGCAAAAACTTTTATCTCAAGCAGAATCCACCACATTTTGTTCCCATTTTCACCTACTTTTCTAATCTAGATCGTTAATAAAGATAGAAGACTCACGCTTAGGGACCTTTAAGCTGCTTTCCGTTCGTTACCCTTTCAGTTAAAGCGTCAGTTAAAAAAAAGTCGTAATACTTAATCAGGATTGATTTCTGTTTACTAGAACTCAAACCTGATAAACTTGAAAATGCATTATAAGACCTCGTCTAGGCAATTATTTCTTTACTATACTTTTTTGTAGACACTGAGTAAGTACTAATTGGTGGCAAAACTTTAGTTATAAGTATGTGTACGTTGGTACCTATATATCTTCTAATTATAACCTTTTAAACCGAAAATCTTAATGCCCTAACAGGGTTCGTGTTGGATACTCATACCTTGTAAGACTGTAAAACCCACAAAAACATTAAAGAATTTTGATTTTGAACTATGAATTTAAATAACTCTGCTAATTTTGTAGAGACAATACTTTGCACTTTAAAAAAAAATTATAATCTCGAAACGTGTTCGTGGACATAGTAGCATAACACGAATAAATTTATGTTTAACAATATGTATGCTCCTAACGATATCATTTTAATTGTTGATGACCAGGGCACAGAACATATAATAGTACTAACGTCCCGCTTTTCAAAAAAATTTTTTTCTAAATATTATACTCCAGAGGAGGTCATATATAAGTTTAATCGAAAATAATGCAGCACTTTTAAAAAAATCAACAAAAACAAAAAAATACTACAAACCAGAAATCATCATCATCTAAATAAATGAGTGACATTTTCGTTTTTGGTTATCTGCTAATAGGCATTGTAGTCTGCAAAAATACTAGTTATCTACTTTGTGCGAACTGTTGTTGGGATTGAAATCGGTGACTCATACGTTTTTAACGTGGAAAATTATAAATAAATAAGTTTAACATATACCTCTTGCTAGTCATTGCATTTCACGATCTAGCTACCCCACATAAACGTAAAAATGAAAGGTAATCGAAGAAAATTTTAATAAAATCTTTGCGCTTGTCTTGTGGAATGTAGAGTGACTTGCTACGCAAACTTAATACGGCGGCGGGCGGTGGCATCGTCCAGCAGCTTTGTCACGTTCAAAGCTTCTGATCCTATGACTCCGGGCACTACGAGTAAATGCCATGATGTCATAATGTGCAAGGAGCCAGATGGCACAAGTGTCAAAATGCATTGATGTCGAATCGTTTGTTGAGTCCGGGACCCGCTGACCCGCCTTCAAAAGGGGTGAAATAAATTTATGTTACACAGGGTAAAATCGTTATTCCACTGCCATTGCACAGCCATTCCATTGCCAGTGGAAAGCGGAATATGGGCGGTTAAATAATTAAAAAGACCATCACGTTGAGTTATTTTCCAATGGAATGTTCCTCAGAAGAAAAAAAAATCGTGATCTCATTTTCTGCTTTAAAATTATATAGTTTTCTCGAATACACTCCTTTATGCAATAAAAAATAATAATAACTACGTAAAATACGATAAACAACGCTACGAAGCGGAAAAACAGTTTTGCAGTGCATTGTTCGGCAATTATTTTCTAAATACTCCCAGTTTTGCTAAAGATTGGAGCAACTTTTTGAAAATATCACTCATACCACATGCACATCATTGCGTTTTCGCGAAAAAAATATTACTGATAACCGATCGTAGTTATTGGATGGATTACATTATTTTAAGTATTTGCCAAGGTATCCCATACCTGTTAACATATTAATATATGTCTATTTATTCACTTAACAAACGCAGAATACCGTGATAATGTTATCTATAGAGGTGATTCCAATGGCCTATTTAATCACATTTTAAAAGCAAGTTGCGAAAACGTTTATTCTATTTATATGTAATCTTATGTTTTTGCTAATACATATTATTATTATTATGATAAAATATACACAGCAGCACATCAGGCCATAACTGTTGATCTTGACGTCACCTTGATCTCACTCGTTATAGTGACGCCTTTCGTAGTGTAGATGGGTAACCCTACGTGCTGCTGTCTGTACAAATTGAGTTTTTGTATAAGACCTAATTTAAATGATGAATTTTGTTTTTAATTAAAGTTGTTTAATGAATAGTATCATAAACTCGTTTGATGATTCTATACTCTACACTACAAAATTTAAGGAAAAATAACGTTAATATTTTTTTCAACACATTTGCTCATAAAGTGGGTCTTATGTCATTGTTTAAGGTGATATGTTTTACCCAGCCCGTGCGTAATAAAAATAAAACACTAGTATGTAATGTTTTTTTTTCTAAATTTCAGCAAAGAGATCAGATCTTATTTTTTTGTTTAAAAAAAAGTGTAAATATTACGTAGTAAAATATTCGTAGGACGGACGGATGGCCGCTGGGGCAGAAAAGTCCTCGAGTGGCGACGACGTACCGTAAGGCGCAGCGTAGGAAGGCCTCCCGCAAGGCACTTCGATCTGGCCAGGAACAATTTAATAACAGGGGACTTGATGTATCTCTCGACTATATTAGGAGGCGTTTGATTGAAAATAGTGTAAAATATTGAAGTACGGTTAAAAAACCTTTGCTCCGAAAAACACATTGAAAAACGTCTGTCTCAGGCGAGTAAAAGTAAAGACCGCGATTAGTATAGTGTAGTATTTTCTGCCGAAGGTTCGTTTTGGACAACTGGCTACTCGACTCGGGCTTGGTTAGCAGCAGTCAACTGACTGGTCGTACGAACTCTGAAACACCCGGCGAATGTTCATCTTTGAGTATATATTTTGAAAAAGGGTTTTGGAAGTTTGCACCTGTGTACCGGTACATAAAACGCTCAAAGGATGGTAAAAATATACGAAAAAGCATCATTAATATCTGCAAAAAAATCTTCCTACGAAATCAATCCTGAATTTTACAAGCAGACAATGACATTAAACATCGAAGACAGGTATTTACTGCTTAAAACGTAGAAAATGCTATCGCTGTTTTGGACTGTCTTCACAGTCACCTAATGCCAATCCTATTGAAAATGTTTGGGCGTAGATGAAGCTCTAACTAAGGCAAAAAAGATGCAGTAACCATCAAAGGCCTTACGCGTAAACTTAAGTCCATATGACGGTCCTTATCTTAGCTATGCCAAAAAATTTGCCGAAAATATGCCAAAAAAATGTCAAGCGATAATAAATAATGAAGATTACTTGACGCCTTATTAATATAAAAGCGTCATAGTGAGATAAGTAGTCTATTAAAAAAATATTTAAAAAAATAATGATGTTTTATTCAATTTTGTCGGTCACGCTCTTTTCGTACGTATGACATTGTCTCAATCTATATAAATAAAAATGAATTGTTGTTCGTTAGTCTGATTAAAACTCGAGAACGGCTGGGCCGATTTGGCTAATTTTAGTCTTGAAATATTCGTGGAAGTCCAGGGAAGGTTTAAAAGGTGAGAAAATATGGAAAAAAGGCGTAACGAAGTTGGCCGGGACAGCTAGTGTGAAATAAAGATTCTTTAAACTGGAGGTTTACCATGATCGCTTAGCGCGATCCAATTTAGGACCTAAACAAGTCTGCAACGCTTATTCGTACCATGATGGCTTATAAGCCATTTAATTTTGGCGAGGTTGCGATTCAAAGGCAGACCAGTGACAATTTATGTAGAAATTTAAAATGGACCATAGACAACCAAGCAGTTTAAAAGCAGCGCCAGTTGGATCCTAAACAGAAATGCTTTTAAACGATCGTGGTAGGTACCCTGAACTTAATTATTAGCTGCAAACGCTTCCCAGGCCCCAATAAAAGGAACGAGAGGGTTTTGCTGTATTTTGAGAAAAAACTCTAACTAACCTATGACTAGGTACTATACTCATATCATATACAGGTTGAAAAAGAACCTCCTAGCTTTATTGAAAATCCTGAACCAGTATCACTTACTGAACACTTTTTTTTTGGGGCAGGGATTTTTTTTTCCTAAACGTAGACACCACTCGGGTGCACCCTCCGAGCGCTACCCGCACCCCTCGCGTGCCTGGTGTAGGAGTGTAATGTCTACGTTTAGGCAAAAAATGAAGTATTCCCATTGAAAAAATATCTTAAAAAAAATTTTTTTTTTCATAAATGTGTTCTTTGAGTGATACTGGTTCAGGATTTTGAATATAGCTAGGAGGTTCTTTTTTACCCAGTATACCTTCTGAATGAATATCAAATGTGACGTCAAGTAGTTCCAGAACCACATGACGCCCTGTCTACCACGAAAGGGATTATAAGTGTATAGATAAATGAGTGTACAGATCAATGGAACGAATATTTTAGGATATTCACAAATAATTTTAGAGAAAGAAACAACTACATCTACACGCACCACGTGCTTAGTAAGGGAATGATAAATTTCGCCGCTTGATTTGAAGGCACGATAGCTCAGTTGGTTAGAGCACCAGGAGATCTAATCCTGGGGTCGGTCGTGGGGTCGAGTCCCATTCATTCAATATTTTTTCTTTCCCTGAAATGTTTTGGAACGCATATTGTTCAGTAATGTAGGCTGGTTGTATGGAATCCTTTTGGTATGAATCCTTTCGGAAGTCTATTATATCAAAATGACATAAAAAAAAATCATGGCTGCAGTTTTAATTCTGTTAATAAATAATCTTTTAAGGAAGTCTTACTAAAATGAGGTTTTTGGATGCTGGGAATCCCATTAGTTTTTCCTCATATTTGTGTAAAAAAAAAAACGAAAACATTCTTTTAAGTTTCTTCCTCTTAAAATATTCCACCAAATTGTAATCATAGTCACTGTTTAGACTCTTAAACCGACTTCAAAAAAAGGAAAAGTTTCTATATTCGACTTTATGTTGATTTTTTGTATGTTCGTTACGTGATTACTCCGCCAATTGTGAATTGATTTGGATGATTATTTTTTTTGAATGAACATTTATTATTTTTATCACCCGACAAAAAAGAGGGGTATTATAAGTTTAACATGTGTATCTGTGTGTCTATGTATCTGTAATCAGTGCTTCTGTGTATCTTATAACTTTTGAACGGCTAAGAACCATATCGAACTCGTCAGCTTTAAAAAAAAAACTCTTTGTTTAGCTACGATGTCACAGACAGACATACAATTACCCAGACGTTAAACTTATAAATACTCCTCTTTTTTCATTCGGAGGTAAAAAATATCCCTCGTTTCCCTCTTTACTTATTGCTGCAATCAAGAGTCTAAACCGCAATCAAGACAATCAAGACAGAACTTTTTCAGCTTTGTTCACATTTTTCAGAACTTTGCCAATGTTTTTCATTTTAAGTGATCGTCCAGGATGAATAATTTAGTTTATGCTAATTGTTTAATAACCCCCAATAAAAACGAAGGGTGTCATAAGTATATCTGCAGCTCTAGCAAGATAACGACAAACTCGCGCTCGGCTCACGCTGAAACTTCACTTTGATTGCGCGAGGGTCCCGCGCAAAGGCTTGCTCGTTCTATGGCGTTGACATAGGACCGCTGTCACTATCGACTCGGCCTGCTGTATGTGGCATCGTACTTCCTAAACAAATGAACCGATTTTGATGAGTTTTCTTTGTTTGAAAGCTTATAAAGCTTATAAAAATGAGTTTTATAAGCGATAAATGTTAGGGGGGTGATGTAACATTTTTATTTTGGAGTTATTGTAATCGGTTCAGTAGTTGCAAAGATTTCTACAGTTTTTTGTGACCTTTTTTTTACTAAGGTTCTACTTATGTTCCTTTACATTCTTGTTTTGTAATAAAAATCAAATTTTTGACCGACTTCAAAAAAAAGGAGGAGGTTCACAATTTGGCTGAATTTTTTTATGTTTGTTACCTCAAAACTCAGTCACTTGTAGACCGATTTCAAAAACTGTTTTTTAGGTCAGAAGCATCTTCTTTCAGATTGGTCCCATAATTTTTTTATCGAAATCGATTCAGTAGTTTAGGTCAAAAAAAAAACTGAAATTTACGGTCATATACGTGGATGATAATAGGTCATCAATGTAAACGAAGTAAAAATTGTTTTTTGGGGCTCCTTTGTGTCCTGGGGGGCTCTACCGTTTAGTGACCGGTAGAGTATATTACCACCACACATCTTTCCTGCCGTCTGGTGATCGGTTGATAATATCACCCACCACCCCATATCTTTCATGCCATCTGGCGATCGGTTTGAGAATTGTACTAACCCCGTATCTTTCTTGCCATCTTGTGACTGGTTATGAATATCACCACCTCATATCTTTCCGTGGGGTGAAAGTAATTGATCACTATATCGCTCTTTAATCTTGAGTGATTTAGTGCTTTATAATAAATCTACGAGGGAGTTATATGAATGATAAATGATAACCTTTAAAAAGAATAAAATAAAATATTTTTAAAAAAAAATTGACCCGCCTTCAAAAAGAGTGAAATAATTTTTTAAAGCTATGTTCACGAGTAAGTAGTGGTTATGGGTAAAACAGTAAATAGGCGAATTCACAGCGGAATATGGTAAATAGAGAGGATTTTTTTTTGAAGTCGGCGCCGGTTTGAACAGGACCTAGTTTAATGAAATAAGTATTCGCACAAGCTTTTTTTGGCAGTATAAAAACTAAGATAGTTATGCCATGCGAGTAATGGTTCGGCGCCGACGTCAAAAAAGTTCCTCTCTATTTACCATATTCCGCTAGGAATTCACCTATTTACTGTTTTACTCATAACCACTACTTACTCTTGAACATAGCTTTAAAAAAATATTTCACCCTTTTTGAAGGCGGGTCAATTTTTTTATAAAAATATTTTATCATTATCTGAAAAGGGAAATAGTACCTAAAACAGTAGCATATTTACACAACCAAAATTTCAGACGGAACCTGTCTTTTAAAAAGTTTACAAATTAATTCGTTTATAAATGGACGATGTTCAGAAAATAAATGACCAAATTTCCCAAAATAATCACTGTTAATACCGAATTGCACGTCCGTATCTTTTTAATCGAATGTATTTGAATGTTCCGTATCTTTTTAATCGAATACAAAAAAGGTTTTATCTTTGTGCTTAGTGTATGTTCACTGATTTCTGTGCAATTTGTGAACTGATTTTCAAAATTTTTTTTTTGTAAGAGTATACTTAAGAGGTTTCAGGACATCACAGGGAAATCGAGGGAAATCTAGGGTAATCTTTTAATTTAATAGGCACTTACAATGTTTCTCATGTACTTTCTATTAATTACACAAAAAATGGAAAAAAATTGAGAAAAGATCTAGTTCAAAATAGCAAAAAAATACAACATCATTTAATGTGCTACGTAGTACCTATTCATCTGTAAGAAGTCGGTTCCAAACCAAATAAGTCAAATAAGTTTGACAGTCACACCGACTTCAAATAGACCGGTAAGATACTGCGTAGTATACTATTTTTCGCTTATTTTAAGTCAGTTTATTTTTTTTTCTAATGTTTATAAACTTATCATTAGAAAAAAAATCGACTTTTTATTTTAAATAATAAGATTTGTCGATCTGTTAGATACTTAATCCAATTTGAATTGTTTAAGCAGGACTTAAATGATTCTTGATTTGGTGATTATATAATCCTTACTAATATTATAAATGCGAAAGTAACTCTGTCTGTCTGTCTGTCTCTCCGTCTTTCACGACTACAGAGATTGATTAGAACCTGATAAAGGACATAGGCTACATTATATCCCACAGTTGGGCAAGATATAACCTGTAGTCCACGCGGGCGGAAAGCTAGTTAAATTATATTCCGAAACATTTAGATAAATTAAATGTTAGATGAATGCGGTTTAAAAACTCTGAAACCTTGGTGTTAGAGTTTTCAAACCCCACCATGGTCTCGTGACTTGGTTTTAACGACTATAGTCAATCAACAACAGCCGGGAATGTTTAAAATCTGATTTACATATTTCGACGCTGTGTCATTAGCCGCTTTGTAAATCGTTTTATAGCAAATATTTTATTTTTACTTTGTAAAGAGGTTTTGTAAAACATCGTGGAATATTTGTCACGTTATCTTACTGTTTTCGATCCGCCATACCCTCCAGGGTTTAAAGTATTTTTTTTTGAATGTGGAACCCTAAATTACATATCTTTGTGATTAAATTTGTATAAAAGATCATTTGTATATTTCATAAATCATAAATTCGTTCACCAACGTAGTGGGCATACATACATTAAAAATTTAAATTACTAGTTCTTAAAATAAATTAAAAATTAAAAATGTCTCTTCTAAGTTTGACAGTGATCAGCATTTTATTAATTGTTGTGTGTTTAGAAATGGTCAGTTCGAAATGTCATGGGAAGTTCGAGTTTGTAAGTATTTTCAGTTTGAATATTGCTATCTTTTTTTAGTGTGTGACAAACTTGAGAAACTCAGTTGTCACAGAGTCGATAAACTCGCTCCATCGTCGACTTCATTTATGACCTTGGTCGAGATTTGGATCAAAATTTTGGGTTAACTTCCCCAATCTTGAATAATCCTTACTAATATTATAAATGCGAAAGTAACTCCGTCTGTCTGTCTGTCCGTCTTTCATGCCTAAACTACTGAACCGATTTTGATAAAATTTGGTACGAAGATAGATAAGAACCTAGGAAAGGACATAGGCTACATTTTATCCCATAGTTCGGCACGATATAACCTGTAAGGGCAGATAATAAACGCCCTAATATTCACAGGGTAGAATCTACAAAATATGTGCTGAATCTTAAAACATGTATCATAAATATAACTTAACGAAATATTTGGTCACATCAAAGTTAATTTTTGAGACCGTGCAAACTGAGGGTCCACAAACTCATTGGATTTATTTTGTGTTTATTAATAAACAAGAGCTGTTATTTACTACATACGTAAATAACAGCCCTACAAATAAATTATCTGCAAAATATTGCCATTCATCATGATCGTTCATACTGCACAGATTCAGTAACTTGACACCCGACAGTGCTCGTGTGAGGGACCACATTTAGTGAGTTGTAGCGTCCTACCTATAACACCTACAAATGTTTCCCATCGCCTACATTTCTTTTAAGAGTCTATGAACTCAAAACCACATTTCCCGACTTGGCCCCTCAGAGGACATGCCCATTAGAACCTGGGAAAGGACATAGGTTACATTTTATTCCACAGTTGGGCACGATATAACCTGTAGTCCACGCGGGTGAAGCCTAAATGCGTAGATTTCTCCACGATTGTGTTTTGAGCATCGGATGCCAGTTAATCTCTCGTGCGCTATACAGATGATGACTTCTGCTATCGTGTCGCCAGTAGGTTAGGCAAAATTTTGTGAGACCGGCAGGCCGAGTACGATAGTGACAGCGGAGCAACAACACCGCGGCTTTATGTCAAAATGTCAACATTAAAAACGCTATAGGGCGAGCAAGCCTTTGCGTGGGACCCTCACGCAATCAAAGTGAAATTTCAGCGTGAGTCGAGCGCGAGTTTGTCGTTATCGTGCTAGAGCTGCTGAAGGCGGCGACCTTAGGTAATGGCCAATAAAAGAAGAACGATAGAAGAAGAACAGACGATGACAGTGACAGGTGTATCGGTCGAATGTCAATCGTAGCCTTACGTAGTATCGCGCAAAGGCTTGCTCGCCCGCTAGCATTGTCATTTCTAAATTTTTTTAACATTTGACCACGTTGTTTTACGTTGAACTTAAACTGCAGTTTTGTCATGCGGAAATCACTTCTTTTTTATATTTTATGGGTGTCAAAGCCAAAATAATAGGTAAACCTATGAAATTGACAATTTTTTCTTAAGGTTCATTTTTTAAATATTGTATTTGTTAGAAAAGTTATTACCAAAATTGTATTTTATTTTAAAACTAGGCCGTATTTTTTAAATAGCTCGTATCATAAACCGCATTTGTTTACGGCGTGTGCGATACAAATCCTTCACACACGGGTGTGCTAGAATCGCGCGAAGGTTTAAATTCCTTCCGAATCCGAAAGACATCAAATAGAATAAAGAAATCCTAAAATAAAATCAAAATCAAAATATTTAAATTCCAAATAAAAATTTAAATAAATGCGGCATTTTTAAAGGCCCACACTCAGGTTTTCCCTTATTAAAGTGAAACTTACAAGAAATTTAGTAAAATATTAAAAAATTACAACTTTAAAAAAAAATAGGTAGCCTATAGATATCAGATAATTTTAAATGGTGTAGATATAACTAAAAAACCAACTTTTAGTTAGATCCCTCCCGAATGTCACTTATGTAACATCCTAAATGTTCTATAAAACGAATCTATTTTGAATTGACCTGAATCCTAAAGACAAAGTTTCAAATAAAATAAAAACTTAAAATACTTTTATTCTAAATAAAAAATAAATGCTACACTCTCAAATGCCCACACTTCTCCTGTGTTGGAACATATACAAGAGGCAGCGTCGCTACCACTCGACGAAACCATTGTCAAATAATTCTTTTTTTAAATTCATATTAAAATTAGCGTATTTTCAGATTGGATCCTGGCAAGAACCTTGTTGTAAAGGACTACACTATATACCACTACCCCCTTTTTTTATAATTTGGGGAGTCTGTACATAGTCGAGATCCATTAATTCTTTGGCTTTTTGCAAGAAAACTAGTTAAAAGAATTTAGATAAGTTTTACATTTGTAAAGTCGAAAAAATAAGGCTTAAGGCTATGGAGGAATTTATTACTGAGTAAATATAAATAATATGTTTCTCATACCATCAATTTCTATTTTAATTATAATAAAATTGATTCTATTTTGCTTTCATTAAGATTCTGTGAATGTTATAACTTGTTAAAAAAAATTGTTCGAGGGAGAAAGTATCGTTTGTAACAATGTAAATTGAAAATATTTAAAAATATGTAACGATAATTTTCTTTTTTATTTTAGATTTAAATTAAACAAAGCCAACTACTGTCTGTTTCTAGTAATGCTCTGAAAAACTTTAAAAACTACATGAAAATCCTTGCAGTAATTTCTAATGTAACAAGGAAACAGTCGAATAGAACTCTAAAAAAAATTGATCCTTATTAGCACCTCTTTACCTTTTTTTACTTTTGTTTTTGTGAGTACACTGTACAGATTGTTTTGTTAAATCTATAGATTTAATTTAATATAATTTAAAAAATATTTTTATCGGCTTGCAGGTGTAAATCAGTGTACTTAAAATTAATTGTAATTGTCTTTTGAAAATGTGTAACTAACGTGTCAATTAGTAGATATTAATATACGATTTAAGTGGTACTTTTTTTAATAAGGTAGTCTTAAAAAGTTTAGTACAAGTATAGAATACTCGTATGATTCGTCTTAAAGTTATTTATTTCGTGTTAAAGGATTATATTGTTAAATTGCAAGTTTTATTAAGCTAAATCTAATCACGCAATGTAATTTAATTTATTTGATAATTTATTTTATTTATTGTTTAGTTAATATTTAAATTTTATTAAATTACTGATATAATTTAATTTTGGCTTACATTTCCTAATTCCTGATCGTGTATGGTATTTTAGTGAGTGATCCTAATCCTGGATTAACCATAGTACTTATAAGCTCCGAAAAACTCGCGCGTGGCGCCCCTCCAATGTCGGTGACACTTCACTTAACGCTTACTCGCCCTCTGGCGTTGACAATTCGCACATTTTCCGCATTTGCCCGCGGCGCATTTCACCGTAAGCATGTTGTGCTTGAACTGCTGATTTTGCAATGAATGCCATTTTAATCGACATAGTTTGTTGAAATCTTTAAATATTTCCTTTCATACAATCCTTTTAAAACGAACCCAAAAAAAAACATAAAATTAGTGGAGCCGTTTTTTCGGGTGATGTTCCGTCAAACATGTGCCAATTTTATTTTTATTTGTTTATGGGGTAATGATCTACTTTCAGGAAGCTAACCTGAAATCCTTAAAAATATCGATTTTCCTTTTCGGCAATCCGATTGGGCCTTTTTATAATTGGAAAACGGCACGGCAAAAAGAATTTGGGAACATAGGGGGCAATAGTAATATAAATTTTATCATGCCGTGCCGTGCCATTCGAATTATAAAAAGGCCCGATTTCTCAACTTGTATGGAGACTATAAAGAAGCGCAATTTTTTTTCATATCTTGACATTTACATCCTAAATTCTCACTAAAAAATTTACAATGTGAAATTTGAAAGAAAGAAAGAAAGAAAATAATTTATTCATTGCCAACAATACATTTTAGCAACAAATTAGGTTATAATTAAAACAAACTTCGAACAAATGTAAAAATTGCAATTTAACTTCATCTATACTCTAATATATATACACAGAAATGGCTCCAACTCAGCATTTTGTCATAAACACATAACAAGTATGTGTTTATGACACTGATATTCTGCCGGTACCAAATTAGAAATAAGTTGCGCTCTATTACAATAATAAAAAGCCAATTGTGCAGTGAAAAAGCCAAGTGCAAATAATTAAACAAAATTAAAAAATGTAGAGTAATAAAGGAATAAAGAAAAGTTATGCAATTAGTAATAAAGAAAAGTTATGCAATTATTAAAAAAGGTTTCAGCGAGGTAATTGCGCTGCTATTTGTTAGTTTCATATATCATTTATTTCATGTACTTATTGTATGTGGCTTTATTTTATTCTGCTGGCTATATGAATCAATTTTTCTGGGTAGGTTTAGATAAACAATTGTATATTTCATAAAGCCAATATTTTATACACATTTTGATTTTAGCATACCGCAAGAATTTACAAATGAACGTTGCAGTAAGTAGATAATGCATGCTTATTTATAACTTGGGAATAATGGTCACTCTTCCTAAATAGAAAACACGGTCAAGAGCAAGTAGTATATCCTACTTGAGGATTCCGTCCACAGATATAAATAGTATCTAAATAAACTTCCCTAAAAGTAGTTTTCAAGAATCATGAACCGGTGATAGCCCAGTTGGTAATGAGCCAGACTTGTAATCGGAGGTTCAAATTCTGGAGCGGGCCACTAAATTCGTCTTTTCGGATTTATGTACAGATTTCTAATTATCACTTGCTTAACGGTGAAGGAAAACATCGTGATGAAACCCGTCCGTCTAAGAAAATTCATTTTTGAAAAACGAGCGGTCCACCAACCCGCATTGGGCCAGCCTGGTGGACTATGGCCTTAATCCCCTTCGTGTTTCGAATGAAAGCTCGTGCCCCTCAGTGGGGACGTAAATTGGCTGGTAAGAAAAAAATGAATCTGTTTACTTACATAAAAAATTGTAAAATGTATGGGATAAGGCTTAAATTCTAATGAACTTGAAGGTGCTGACTGTGCATTTGTACAGCGTCCTACTTGATGGGTTTAGTATTAGATATGTTAAAAACTTCGGCGCTGAGGTATTTGGTAGGCGTAATTAAAAGCAGTGGTTTTGTGAAATTCCACCCAAATCATGACGCACAAATATAAACCATATCTTGAGGATATGGTTCTTGAGAATATGGTTTATATTTTAGCATACAACATAAAAATTTATCCCAATTCTTAAAAGAAGTTTTCGTTGTGAAAATTAGGATGAAAATCTTTAACAATTCGATTAAGAGTTTTTGAAGACTGCATGATTTATTTCTGTATAAGTAGTTGTAAAATACGGAACCCTAACATACCGTTGTGATATAGATAAAGATAAGTATAAAATAACCTTAAGGTTTGTCAAAGAACATTATTCGTTCGTTGGCGTAGTAGGCGTACAAGCAAAATTGTTAAAATTTATATATATTCAATTTAAAAAAATGTTCAAACTAAAATTTGTGGTTTTCTGCATTTTATTTATCGCTGTGTGTTTCGAAATGGTTCATTCAAGATGCTTTGGGAAAAATGAATTTGTAAGTATTTTAATCCACAACTTTTTCTTTTGAGTATTTTTTACCTCGACACCCTGGGTTTCAGATTATTACATTTTTATGATTTTAGAACCATGTTTTATAAAAGTGAAATAATGAAGTATGGAATAATTATCCTTCCGTGCTGGACTGGGAGTCAAGGAAAAACTCAAAACTTACCAGTTGCTAACCCATTACCTGACAACCTATTACCACTATACATATTCTATCTAATCCTTTGGAATTAATGACAAATTTTGCGTCAATTAGTTCCAGAACAACATAACGTTCTGTCTACCCCGAAAAGGATTATTGACATGAGTGTATAGAGAGATAGACTCATCATTATCATCAGCCTGTGTCAGTCCACTGCTGGACATAGGCCTCTCCTATGGCAAGCCACTGAGCCCGGTCTTCAGCTCTCCTAGATAGAATATACCTACTTAAGTTTATTGCTAAAAAACCTCTGCTTTCAGATTGCATATATCCAAAAACCTTGTTGTGAAGGATTACGCTACATACCCCTCCCCCCTTTTTGGTTATTTTGGGGGATGTGTTACTAATCATCATTATCAGAATACTGATATTAAATAAATAAATCTGCCAAAAACTTGACAGTCGCCAGGACTAAGACTTTTGGTTCAAAACCACCTGACGGAATCACCACATTACATAATGTGCGACTTTTTACCAACATGACATTCAGCTTACCCCAAAAGAGATTACAGGCGTGAGTGTATGGATAGATAGAATATACATAAGTTTATTTCTAAAGAAACCTCTGCTTTCAGATTGCAGATTTTCAAAGACCTTGTTGTAAAGGATTACGCTACATACCCCTACCCCCTTTTTGGTTATTTTGGGGGGTGTGTTACTAATCATCATTATCAGAATACTGATATCAAATAAATAAATCAGCCAAAAACTTGACGGACGCCAGGACTAAGACAGTTTGGTTCAAAACCTCCTGACGATGACGGAATCACCGCATTACATCATGTGCGACTTTTTACCTACTTCAAATAATAAAATGCTTCCATGTTAATATGTATTGTATTTCGGCCTGTAATGAGTGAAAATAGTATTGAAACAGTTCTTTTGTAACCCCCGACGAAAAAGAGTGGTGTTATAAGTTGTATCTGTGTGTCTATGTGTCTGTTTGTCTGTCTCTTGAATCTGTTTGTGGCATGTATTCGTTTCTGTTTGTTTGAAAGCTGGCATAATCGAGATAGTTTTTGCTATATTTTATGAAAATTTAAGACTGATGGTTTAAAGACTATGAATGTCGTAAGAGAAAGTTTTGATCCGTGTGGTGATCGGTTGAGAATAACACCACCCCATCTCTTTCCGTGGGTGTCGTAAGAAGCGACTAAGGAAACACAAATGAGACCTGCTTCCTAGTAATCCATCCCAGACAACGACACTTCATTTTTTTTCTGAATCTGAGGTGTCGTCTTATGGTCTCATGCGGCGTGGTAGGCTCTGTAAAGGGCCGTCTGGTTCGCGACCACCCTCCTACCGAAGTCCGACGGCAAACAGCTTGCTGTGTTCCGTCGGTGTGTGGAAGTACCAGTGCCTTTATAGGCATTTTCTGGGTTAACTCGCTCCATCGTCGACCTCATCTTTGACCTTTATGGTCAAGATTGAGGTCAAGAGTTAACCCATCTTATAATAAAAATAAAATAAAATAAAAAGTGGCCCGCGAGGGTTTTGTTCTACGGTGACCGTAAGGCTGACAACCTATCCCCACTATACTCATATTCCATCTAATCCCCCAGAATGAATGGCATATGTGACGTCAATTAGTTCCAGAACAACATGACTGCCTATCCTGAAAGGATTTATAAGCGTGAGTGTATATATGTGTTTGTAAAATTACAGGTACCACACAATTAATGGATAGGTGACTGTATGGATTAGAATATACTTAAGTTTCCATTCTAAAGAAACCTCTGCTTTCAGATTGCATCTTGGAAAGGGCCTTGTTGTAAAGGATTACGCTACATACCCCTCCCCCCTCTTTGGATATTTTGGGGGGTGTGTTACTAATCATCATAATCAGAATACTATTATCAGATAAATAAATCAGCCAAAAACTTGACGGACGCCAGGACTAAGACATTTTGGTTCAAAACTATCTGACGGAATCACCACATTACATCATGCGCGAATTTTTTCCGACTTCAAAAACGAAAGACGTTCCATGTACAGTATTTCGGGCTGTATTGAACGAGTTCTGTTACAAACCTCGACGAAAAAAGAGTGGTGTTATAAGTTTGACGTGTGCATATGTGTGTCTTATTGTGTTTGTATATCTGTGTGTCTTTTGTGGCATCTATTTATCGTTTTTTGTTTGAAAGCTGACGTAATGGAGATGGTTTTAGCAATATTTTATCAGAATTGGTTCAGTCGTTTAAAAGTTGTAAACTATGAATGTCGGGGGTGATATTTCCAACCGACTTTAGAAAAAGAGGATTTTCACAATTTGACTGAATGTTTTTGTTGTATATATGTTGCCTATAATCTGGATGGACAGATAAACAGAATAAACTGATAGGGCTCCGTTTGTGCCTATTGGGTTCAGAACCCTATGGGGTACGATTTAAGCGGAAGCGGTTTTAAGGTCCTAAGAACTTGTACAAGTATGGATTAATTATTTTATGAATTGTTTTATTTAATATGTGAAACTTTCTCCACTGGGTGTTTTCTGGAATCACTTAAACGGTCTGTAGTCAAACCGTTATATAAGAAAGATAAAAAAGATGACATAGTTAATTATCGCCCGATAACACTGATACCTATTTTCTCAAAGGTGTTTGAGAAATGCATACATAAAAGGCTCATCAACTTCTGTGACAAGTTCAACATTATTTGTCCAGATCAGTACGGATTTCAACGGAAAAAATCAACCACACTAGCTATTTTCACACTCGTCAAAACAGTGTTAAATGAGATAAACGAGAAACATTTCACAACTGGCTTTTTCTTTGACCTTTCTAAAGCTTTTGACTACGTTCATCATGAAATTTTACTAAATAAGCTGGTTAAGATAGGTATTAGAGGACTTGCCTTGCAGAGGATTTCATCATACTTAGCAAACAGAGAGCAATATGTTGTGATTTCAAAAGTGATAGAAAAAGAAGCTGTACCTCACAAATCTGAGAGTAGAACATGGTATTCCACAAGGAAGTGTTATCGGACCTATTTTATTCTTATTATATATAAATGACATAACCCATATAACGCACCATAAACTTATTTTATTTGCCGATGACATTTCAATTCTTGTGACTTCATCTAGAAAAACTACTTCCGTAAAAGAACACGAACTTGACATTAAAAATACAATTGACAAAGTAATAAAATGGCTACAATTAAATAACTTAAACATTAATTTGAATAAAAGTAAATACATGCAATTTAATAAAACAAAACAAATTCAATAGAATTTCAACTTGAACATAACAAAAATTAGCGAAATACCACATACAAAATTCCTGGGAGTAACGATTGACGAGAACCTGGATTGGAAAAGTCACATTGACAATATCTGCTCTAGAATTATTAATTTCGTGTATGCTCTAAAGCAAGTAAAAAATATAACAAATAAAAAAACGGCAATTATTACCTATCGGGCGTAGGTATATAGAGTCCATTCTGCGCTATGGCATTGTTATATGGGGAAATAGTACGGACAGAAATAGAGCATTTATTGCCCAAAAGAAATGCATAAGAGCAATCTGCAGTATTCCGATGGACCAATCGTGTAGACCCCTGTTCCAGAGCCTTGGTTTGTTACCACTTCCATCACTCTACATCTACGAAACATGTATATTTGTAAAAAAACATACTGAACTCTTCACTGAGATAACTGACATTAATCCACGAGCACGTAGAGACTTAAACAGACTTGTATATGATAAAGCTCCTAGATCCACAAAATTCATAAATAGTTGTTTATCAATGTGCATTAAAATATATAATAACATACCAAATGAATTGAAGTTGTTAAATAACAGATTATTTAAATTGAAATTGTATAAATGGATCAATACACATAATTTTTATGACATTAAAGAGCTTTTTGACAAAAATGTAGAATTGCGTAGGTTGAATAATAATTTATGACATTTACTTACTTGATTTATGATGCTATAATTTTTTTTTTTAAATTTTTAAATTTTCTTATGACATTTTATTATTGTGACATTATTTTGAAAATGTATAATTTAATAATCTTAATTTTATGATATTGTGCAATATGTGTAAGTGCAATCGTAAATGTTTAGATTGATAAATAATTTATTTCAATTTTTTTTTATGAATAAGTAACCAGAACGACTTCGCATGCTGATGTTTATTAGCAAAACATGCTTGTACTGACATTTCTTTGTTAAGATCTCTTTATACCATGTTTTAAGCGGAATAAATGATTTGATTTGATGTATTTCTGTTGTTTTAACTTCATATTAAAATTAGCCTATTTTCAGGTTGGATCTTGGCAAGGACCTTGTTGTAAGGGACTACGCTATATACCGCTCCCCCCTTTTTTTTAAATTTATGGGATCTGTATATAATCAAGATGGCTTTTTGCAGGAAAACTAAAAAAAAAGTTAAAAAAGTTGTACATTTCTAAGGCTATAATAGGGCGGGCTGTAGAGGAATTTAATAATTAATAAATTTAAATATTTTTTTCATGCCTTATCTATTTCAGTTCTAATTAAATGGATTTTATTTTGTTTTTCATAAAAATTATATGAATTTTATAATTTCTGTAAAATTAGTTTTTTACGCATAATATCGTTTGAGTGGGAAACTGTTATGTAAAAGTAACTTATGTAATAGATAATAAATATAATTATCTTTTTAATAGCCTACTTAAATTAAATAAACCCCATATTCAATTGTTCATCTCCCTCAGTACTCTGTCGAACTTAGAAAACTACATGAAAATAATTTCAATAATTTCTAAAAAACAAACAGACAGATGAGATTCTACAAATTTCTGATTTGTGTTCTATTACTCTTCGTGAGTCTCCCCCTTTCCTTTTTAACAGACTTCAAAAATAGAAGTAGGTTCTCAATTTGACTGTGTTTTTTTAAAACTTTTTTTTATGTTTTTCAGCCGATTTTCAAAACTATATTTTTTTGGCCGAAAGAGTCTTCTTCTTCCTAGCGCTTAGTCCCGTTTCTCATTTGGGGTACGCTTGACCATGATCCAGGGTTTGGCAGGTCAAGTCATTATAGTTGAGCGACTGCCATCTGACCTCCGTGACCTTGCTAACAGGGGAACCTGACCGGATTGGATCGTGGTTACACATTCAGTCTCCTGAATATGCAGGTTTCCTCAAGATGTTTTCCCTCACCGCAAGAGCATCGGTTAGTAATGTACATAACTCAGAAAACGAGTCATTGGTACATGGCTGCACTGGGGATCGAACTCGGTACCTCTCGCTAACGAGTCCAACCTACTAGCTGTTAGACCACTGACACTATTGTTCGAAAGAGTGTACCCCTGAAATGATGTTCAATCGAAATTGATTCTGCGCTTTTAAAAAAATACAAAAACCTCTTATGATGCTTTGGTACAGTCAAGAGCAGGTCACGCTTTACACTACCAGTTTAAGCTGAGCTCTGATATATACTGTGCGCCATACAATGCAGGGTCGGTCCAAAGTGTCAAGCTTAACGTGCTCTTGAGTGTACCTGTAGGTATTGTTGGGATTGAAGTCGGTTGACTCTTACGTTTTTGTTAAGGACAATTTACTTGTCTTTGTGTTTTTTTTTCACACCGGGTTTTAATGTTTTGTTAAATCTATATTGATTAAATTTAACACAATTAAAACAATATTTTTATCGATATGCAGGATTAAATTGGTGCACTTAATATTCATTGTACTCGACTTTAAAAAAATGTTACTGAAAATGTGTATGATAATTGGTAAACATTAACATACGATTTGAGCAGGTGATTTTGGGTAGGCAGTCTTAAAAATTTGTACAAGTATGGAATACTCGTTTGATTTGTTAGTAAGTTTTTTTTTTGTGTACAGCAGAGTACAAAGACATTGTTTTTTTTAATTTCAAGGTTTATTAAACTAAATCTAATCATGCCAATTGGATTTTTAATTTATTTATTATTTAAAACTATGATTCAATGAAATTACTGATATAATTTCACTTTGGTTAACACTTTCTAATTCCTAAGCGTGTCGGTATCGTGGTCTTAACCCTAGATTAACCTTGGCATCAGAGTTTTTTTAATTCACAAAATGGTAACACATAGCTAATACAGTCCCTGCATAGCTAATACAGTTCGCGAGATACTCGCGCGTCACGCCACTCCGATAAGGGTGAAACTTCACTTTGACTGCGCAAGAGCACCGCACAAAGGCTTGCTCTCCATCTGGCATTGTAATTTCGACACTTTTTCGGCAAGTACGTTGTTCTTGAGCTGCTTATTTGGCGATGATTGTCATTTCAATGGATAACAGCACCCTTATTCTACCTAAACCATTCGATTCGACACAGACACTAGAAAGTCTCAGTACATCCCTCTCTTGAACTATTTAGATAACAGTGACGGGTATAGTCTTGTCGAATATCCGATTCGAGTCGAATGATGTAGAATACGGGTGTACAAAATTCAAACTTATGTTATTACTCTTTACTCCTTTTGGACTTTGTTACTACGAAAATTACCATGGTGGAATCATTAAAAATGTATTTCCAAATAAACCTTAACAAAATTACGAACACAAAAAAAATTTTTCGACAAAATTATTCGATTTCTCATTCTCATGCGATCAGACATTTTTAACTCTTGTCTAATTGCAAACGTGCAGTAGCTGCCCTCCGAGAAAGAGACATGAAATTCTATGTTTGTTTTTTAAAAATAATGTAAAACCTCTATTTTTTTTCCTAAAGATCCATGATGGATTTGTACAATGGATTTACCGAGACCGCAGGATTTATTTTATTTTATTTAGTAACAAAAATCCACAGCAATACAGAGATACCTACATAAACATAAATCTATGCTTATAACCTAAACTTAATGCCAATTACGGATCTAACTGTGTACACTAAACAGAACTACATGGTTTGGACTCTGGACAAAAGAAAACCACTGATCAACTGATCTTTCCATACAGATTTTTCACATAAATATTCATCAAGTTTGTAATACCAATGCTAAACGTATTCTTTACATTTTTCTGATGAAATTACGATATTTTAATGACTGTAGCTACTATGTTATTGTTTTTTACATCATATTTATTTGTAAAGTAAATCATCAATACTTCACGGAACTCGAAATATTCATTTATGTACGTTGTTTTTTTCCTCTGTATTATGTTTTGATTATGGTCCTGTCTATAGTCTATAAAAGAACTTTGCAACAAATTAATGTGCCATTAGGTATCTACAGTCAGTTACTCGAGAACGTACGTGCTATAACTTCAAAATTAGGGGTCGGGGGTAGCGGGGGGTGTCATTTTTGAGATCAGGAGACACAACTCCATCATGCATCGATGTTAACTCCTAACCCGTTACGCTGGACCTACTAGAGTGCAGTAACTGTTGCACAAGTTGCAGCGCGACGTCTATGTCTGCATGTCAGTCCGATGCACATTCAATGCACATGCAGCCTGCTAGCGGACTGATCGTGACCTATCAGGTGTATACGTGAGTTGGGATACCTTCTAGACGCGTTGTCGCGTCAGCTTATTCTATGTCAATGATACCAAGAAGTATTGCTCAATATAATTTTTATTTAGAAAAATAAAAAAAAAAAAAATTACAATAAGCAAAATTATGCGCTTATTGAATCCATGAACAAATTGGACACTGTTTAAGATGTCGGTTGTGTTTGATCTGTGAACCGCCCGGTTTACAGATCAAACACAACCGACATCTTAAACAGTGTCCAAGTTGTTCATGGATTCGAGTTTAAAAGTTCCAGTATGTGTTTAGGTCTGGGCCACTGCCAAATCCAATTCGGGTCCCGAAGACCCGGGGTTTCTTGTCGACGTGGTGTTCACCTTCCCGTAGTCCGAATCGGCAGCGAGATCTGGTGGGATCGGTGAACTGTGAATAGAAAAATTGACATTAATTTCGTTGCAGCTTTTACAAGACGTTCCGGAGGGTTGGGTCACACGATAAACTCTTTGCTCAGAAGTTGCAACACTATAAAGAAACTTGGACGTTGATACGAGTTTGTAGAAATGATATACTCACGTCTTGCGGGCGACAGGGCAACTTCGGCATAGATTCTGGCCTCGCGTCCGCCATCAGGACCAAAGTCATCAGAACCAGCAAACTGTTCATTCTGGAGAGCTTTGGGAGTCAGGATGGCGTAACTGTAAATGAAAAGAAATATAATATTAAAGTCAGACGTTAAAAAGGTCCGCCATCCCTGAAAGGAATGCGCAGGAGTTCATAAAAATGCATAAAGTAATTAAAATAAATACTTGAAACTTACATAAAAAGTCGAGGTTGATATCGGCGGTACTTGCTTTGAAGGAGCTTGGTCACAGTGTTTCTGGACGGACGTCTTCACGGAGCGGCTGTCGATGAGCTTATGAAAATCAGGAGCGACCTAAGAGCGTTATATAGTGGCCCGCTGATACGAGTTACAGCAACTTCGGCACTGAAGTTGAATAAACCCATGACGCAATTTGAGGAAAAATTAAAAAAGAATAATCCTGGAATAAATTTAATCGATAATGGGGAAATTGCGATCGGTTAATTTTATGCGTCATGTGTTGGAAATAATGGTGTAATTATTATTGAAATGCGCAATAACTATTTTTGTAAATTCCGCGGTCAACGCGAGTCATACATTTTTACGCCATAATTAAATTAATAATACCATGCTGTTTGAAAACTGAAGTAGAATTTGTGCCTAAGGTGGCCAATACGTTCGTAGAGTACAAAGTCCATACGTCTTGACATGCTAACTTTTTCAAACTCTTCACAAGCAGAAACTTGCACGCCTATCAGGCGCTCCGCGTCTACTTGGCCGCACCATTGAGCTACCGATAAGACCGTGCCGCACGTGACTCTCCAACGCCGCATAGAGCTCGTGGTCACACAATAGAATGAGGTGCGGCGACTGTGCTATATCTTTGAAGAAAAAACCACGTATTTCTGCTCAGGCGTATCAACAGCGGCTTGAGCCCATCAGAGACCACGTCCGCAACATAGAAAAAGTTCAGGTCGCAACGGATATTGTTCAACTTTTTATAATACGTGCCTGAAAGTTTTGCCCTGATGGGTTTCGAAGCTGCGCATAACAACGTGCATGTAACGATGCTTTTTAATTAACCACACATGGCGCACACTCGCTGAAATTCCAGTAAATTCCCAATGACATAATTGCGGTAAACCGCAGTAACATTAATTAATGGCGATACATGGTAATGGGACTGTTACAATTACGTTATCTAGCTAAGAGGTAAATTAGACTGGAATTCACGCAGCAACTAGCCCTGGTAGTTATTGTAAATCCCGTGATAAGGTGTTTGGTTGCCATGGTCACAGAATAAGAGAAGTGACAAAGGTTTTCACCAACGTGTCGCTTGCTGCCTTATTCTCGCCGTGCGAGCCGGACGGTGACCCGGCCGACAAAGCTTGCATAATGTTTATCCTTCACATAACATTGATGCGTCTCAGGCATCGCGGCACATTACTGCATACGGAGAATGCATCGGACGTTCACCCCGTGTTCGGTCATCTTGACCCACACTCGTGTACGTATACGGCACATGAACACACGCACACATACGCATACAAGGAAAACGTCTTATGAGCTGAGTAGACGTCACAGACGTTTTAAGATGAAGTAATATTTTTAGCCGAGGTCTGAGAGCAGGTAAGCCTTGCTCAGGTACCGTAGATTGTTATGTAGACGCTGACATTAGCCTTAAGATCGACGTTATACGTTGCTAGATTTCGCGCCAAGAGGCTCGTTAGCTCTGCAGCGTTTATCTTCTTACCTTTCTGCAACACCTGAGAGTCTTTTGTAAAGATTCATGCCTAGACCTTATCTAGAATTATGCCACAAGGCTAGTGACCATCGTTTGTGGTGAAAAAATTCGACTGCATTCTGAGTCAAATGCATCCAATTGCATTGGGTTGACATTGCAATTTTGAAATTCCTACTATCACCTGATGGTGCATCTAGGAATTATGGCCTGTACGTTCTCGTGTTCACTACTGTACATCTAAACACCAGCCTACATTTTACTTACTAAACTTACATTCCTCGTCGCGGGAAGCGTTTCAAAATTTTTGAAAACTTAGAAAAAATATCCATAATTACATACATTTCAAATGTACAACTTAAATTTAACAGCATTTTTAATACCTGTGATTGTTGTTTATTTAATCATATTAGTGGAAGAAAGCATATGTTGCGGACAGAAAAATGAAATTGTAAGTATATATTTATTTTTTTAAGTATGCTTGCGTGTTACAAAACCGTTCTTTGGACAACAAGCATTTATATTGCAAAGGTGATCGCGTAAAAATCTTCAGAAATCAACAAGTATGCACTAATATACAGCGTGTCTCATAAATACCAAATAAAAAGAAAAACCATAATTAATATACATTTTGGTCTACGTGTAGCTCTAACTAATGTGTTAGAAAATTTTATAGTAGATATAATGTACTGTGAAATTAAGTTTTTGTGTCGGAATTTTAAAGCTTATGAAACTGCAGCTTATGTGTTACTTGCTATTATGCATTTTCTACTTTTTATTGTAGAGTCCCTTCTATGTATACAGGGTGTAAGGGACAGCCTAATTTTAACCCTGAATACAGACCAACATACTCAATGGAATTTTTCTCCGGATTTTTTTTTTAATTTTTCAAGTTTTTTAACATTTTCTACTTTAACAATAAATTAGTTATTCGAATAAAATTCATTTTGCAATAGAAAAAGTAGAAATATAGTAAAACAATAAAACCAGCAATTTACATCGTATTCAGAAAGCGGCCCGGCGTGCGGGGACCGGGCGTAAGACTCGGTTTCGCGGTACATTGCGTAGAGCCAAAGTACGTAAATAACGAAAACTCCTTTATAGATCTGCAGCCCGAGGAAATTTATATTACGAAAAAGGTTACCGTATTACCGTGTAAATAACCTATTTAATTTTCTGTATTTGTTTTTGTACCGCCTGTATTACTTAGTAAATAAAATTAAATGTACTTAACGTTCATCTATTTAACGTTTCTACATTTTCAGATAGCAATGTGGCAAGGTAAATGCTGCCCCCCTTACCGCTACATACCCCTACCACCTTTCTTAGTAATTTGGGGAATATGTCTTGAGTTGTAGAAAATGTGAAGACAAGAAATATGAATTGGATTCATTGAAACATAATCAATACTAGAACAGAAAACTAACTACAATGTTATAAATTATAATACTTTTTATAATTATGACTTTATATATTAGAAAGAGAAACTTTAGGGAGTGATTGTATACATGAAACTGAGCAACTCTTCCTATTGGACCAGTACAAATTTCATTAAAAAAATGTTTGATTTCTCATACACTAGTAGATTTTTTTTATATTTCGTCCTATGTTCTGTGGGGAAAGTTGTTTAGTTTAGTGGTCTAATTTACATCTCTAATTTTCTCTAATAAATTTAAAGTCATGCATCCTATGTATAAGTATAAAGTAAAACCACAAAATGAAGAAGTGGCATTGATTTTTGAAATATTGTTCTTGTGTATAAAAAATAATGTATACTACAAGGTGTTTCAAAAAAACACAAAAAAAGATAATTTAAAATTAATTAAAATTTAGCTTATTGCGCAGCTCTATTACATATATGACAAGTATGCCATATTAATTATATGAAACTTTCATTTTGAAAGATGTCCAACCGTGCTGCTGATAACTAGAGTTGCGACTATTTCACTTTTAAAATAAAATTTTGGAATTTCTTTTTTTGCGTTTTTTTGAAACACCTTGTATACGAATATGTATTTAATACTTCAAACATGGACTATAAAACTACATTTGATCCTTAATTAATTAATAAAAGGAGGTTGTCACTCCACTGAGGGCCTTTTTATAATTTGGAAACGGCACAGCAAAATTGTATTACCATTGCCTCCTATGTATACTAGAAGCTGGGAACTTAAGGGAAAATGGTAATTTAAATTCGGAAATTTGAATTATAAAAAGGCCCTTTAGGTACAGAGGGCCGCACAGCAGGTTATCACACGTATTTACTCTGTACTGTTACGATAAAGGTGGTTTGGCAATTATGAAAATAGAGTAACCTGAGTCGATGACAGGTCGCCGCTGGGCTCACATGCTTTGCAACAAACAATGACTTCTAAACGATTTTATAATACGTATAAAAAAGTTGTTTACGAACATTAAAAAAAAGAAGAACATGGAATCGAAAATAGTTTTTTTAACCTACCTCAAAAAAGAAAGAGCGTTGAACTGTATGCACATTTTTCTTATAATTTTCACCGATGTCTCTGCAGTTGTGGACCGATTTTCAAAATTCTTACTTTGGTCGATTCAGGATACTCCAAGAGGTAGTGGAGCGAGTTAACCCAGAAAATGCCTATAAAGGCACTGGTACTCCCACGCACCGACGGAACACAGCAAGCTTTACACTTTACAGAGCCTACCACACCGCATGAGACCATAGGACGACACCTCAGATTCAGAAAAAAAAGAGATGTTGTTGCCTGGGATGGATTACTAGGAGGCAGGTCTCATTTGTGTTTCCTTAGTCGCCTCTTACGACACCCGCGGAAAGAGATGGGGTGGTGTTATTCTCAACCGATCACCACACGGCAAAAACGTTAGAAAGAGACGCAACTTATGAGTAGTCTGTTGCGTGGCATTAAGGTAAATTGTACTCTATTGCGTTGCATTAAGGTTCGTATTACAGAACGCCACTCAGACTCTGATCAGTACTTGAATAGCAGTCGTCTTTGTCATTTAGATAGTGAGAGAAAGAGACAATCAATACTTAAGTATCGATCAAGACTTGAGTCGCCTTCTGTAATACGGGCACCAGACTCACAATTTATCTTAAAGACTTTGCGGAGCGGTCCTTCTGTATATTAGGACTACGTTTATTCTATTGTTAATGAATACTGCCTAATTTTATTGGGTTTCACAATTATTATTATAAAATAAAAAATCAGACGTACATACCTTGAGAATATCAGCTTTTGTTATAATAAGTGTAAGATACGAGGAAACTTATTTATTTCTTTGTATTTTGAAAATAAAGAAAACCAAACAATGAAAATATCTTTATGATTTAAACGCATTTCGTACAGTCATTAACATAAGTGTATTCGTATTGGAAGTTAAAGGCGTGATGTTCGTAGTAAAAAGGTCACTGTTCGCTAAAGCCGCGGTTGGACTCCAGCGCGTATTTCACAAAAATGGGTGTGGAAGCACAATGTGCACAGAACCTACGTAACCCAGGATCCATGTCAGAGGCATGCAAGCACGTCAAAAGCCTTCATTATTCTGGGAGGATTTGCCTATGGCTGGAATAGCCAACCCGAAACATATCATGTGCAATGGCCCAATTGAGAGGCTAAGTTCGGAAAACGCCCGACAAACATAACTTATAGTGGTGCTCGTGCTCGTTACAATGAAAATATAAAATTATGTAAAAGTAATTTTTACGCTGGACTGGGAATGAAAGAAAACTTTGAAAGTGCCAGCTGCCAACTCTTTCCACTTAAGGGTTTTTGCTGTATTGTGGGCGAAAGACTGACAACCTATCAATACTATACCATTATTCCATCTAATGACCCTCAAATTAATGTCAATTATAACGTCAAGTAAGGTTCCAGAATTAAATAACGTTCTGCCTACCCCGAAACGAAAAATAGTGTGAGTATATAGATAGATGTATAGCATATACTGTAGAAGCCAGTAAGATGGGGTCTTGCTGTATCGTGGGAGGCTGAAATCACTACTATACTCATTTTAAGCAATAACTTTCAGAATATTTGGGGAGACTTGATATTAGTTAGGAATTTAGGGGGTAAGGGACCATCCATAAATTACGTCACACGTTAAGGGGAGGGAGGGGTCGACAAAGTGTGACATTGTGTGACAAGGGGGTGGGACGGGTCATAAGTTTCGTGACGTCACATTTCAAAATGTGGTATAAGTATCAAAACGTGTTAACTATTAACTACAAACTTAACCTCCTCAGTCCCAAACACTCTTTTTACGTTTTTACTTTGGATGAGACAATGAGTTTTGAGTTCCCAAAAAAAAAACAACTCTATTAAGTACCTACCGCTTTTATTAGAAAATTACAAAAAATAGAAAATACGCAAAATATGTGACGTCACGCTAGGGAGAGGGGAGTCTTACAAATGTGACCAGCTGTGACAAGGAGGGGGAGGGGGTCAAAAATCGTTATCAAACTGAACAACTTTTCCTACGGACATTATACCAAATTCTCAAAAAAAATGTCAACTTCCCATACAAAGGCAAATTAACTGATCGCACAAGTTGTATGGAGAAGCGAATTTTTTTTTCATGTTGTACCTTACTTTCCCTAGGGAAAATTTTTCAGTTTCGTGGACTAAGCACATCCCTTATTTCGCTAAGTTAGAGTCACCCAATATAGTTTCTATCAGAAAGGGTTTTGATAATAAATACTATTTAATTGGCAATCTGTCATTTTGATTGACATGACAATTTCTTACACACTTATGTCATTATTAAGTCGCACAATAGTGCTTGGAGCTTCTGGTCTTCTCGAGAATTACCTTAGAAATCTAAAGAAAAAAAAAGATAAAAAAAAGAATTTTCTTTTTAGTCTTTATTTTTAAACTAGCTTTCCGCCCGCGGCTTCGCCCGCGTGGACTAAAGGTTATATTGTGCCCAACTGTGATAAAATGTAGCCTATGTCCTTTCCCAGGCTCTAATCTATCTCTGTACCAAATTTCATCAAAATCGGTTCAGTGGTTTAGGCGTGAAAGATGGACAGACAGACAGACAGACAGGCAGAGTTACTTTCGCATTTATAATATTAATATAGTAAGGATTACGCTCATTGCCAAAAGTAATTCAAACAAATCGAAAATTGTCTAGCATTGACGTTCATTAAATTATCTATGGCGATTAAATTCAGATTATAAACCTATTTTTCTTGATGATGGTACTTTTGTAAAACCATTACCTACATCTTCGATTATTTATTTATGTTAATATTGATATATGTTATATACTATAATAGATAGTATGACCTCATATATGTTGTCATAAATGTGGTTTATAAATAAAAGTGCATTTCAACTTTCAGTTTATTTAATTGGTGAAAGAAGTGTTGGTTGTAACGAAGTTTAAAAAAAATACTCAATTATTGTTTCAAATATATAAAAAAAATCATTATATTGAATCAAAAGTATGTTTGCAACAAAATATAAAATTTTCTTCTTGACTACCTTAATAATTGAAAATGTTATGTCTTGTTATGGAAAATATGAATTTGTAAGTACTCTTATTTTTATACATTGCTTAAGAGGAAGCTTACGACTTCGTTCCCGTGGGAAGTTTGTAAAATCCTTTGATGTACCTTGCCAAATTTTAGCTTTCTAGGTCTAAAGGTTTGGGCTGGGCGTTAATGAATCAGTGAGTAGGGACCTTAACATTTTATATAGATTTTTATTACCGAAGTCTCTTATTCGTCAAACATGTCAACTTAAGGCCTTTTCCTGATTAGTCTGTGCAGCAGCGGTACGGTGCCGGCGCCCTCGGTACAGCGCTTATTTTTTTTAAATATTTGGTGACTTGAAATTAGTAAGCGAAAATTGAGGTTTTGAATCAACCCACTTAAACCCATTACGCCTCGGCCACGACATTTGGCGTTGCGTCTTGCGTGCGCGTCTTGCGGCGCGGACAAGGTACCACTACCACGATCTTTTAAAAGCATTTCTGTTTAGGATCCAACTTTGAACTGCTTCGCAATCGGAATGTTTTTTAAAATGGTGGCGCTGCTTTTGAACTGCTCGGTTCTCTATGGTCCATTTTAAATGTATACATAAATTGTCGCTGGTCTGCCTGTGAATCGCAACAGCGCCAAAATTGAATCGCTTATAAGCCATCACAGTACGAATAAGCGTTGCAGACTTGTTTAGGTCCTAAATTGGATCGCGCTAAGCGATCATGGTAAACCTCCTGTTTTGCGTCTAACGTGCTATGCCACGCTACGCAAGTGGTGACCTGCGACCGCGACCGCGTCGGACGGATTCAGAATGACTTCAATTCAGAATGACAGAATACACGCGTGTAGTAATCTGTTGAGCAGCAGCTCTAGCACGATAACGACAAACTCGCGCTCGACTCACGCTGAAACCTCACTTTGATTGCGCGAGGGTCCCGCGCAAATGCTTGCTCGCCCTATGGCGTTGTCAATGTTGATATTTTGACATAAGACCGCGGTGTTGTCGCGGCGCTGTCACTATCGTACTCGGCCTGCTGTATAACGATTGTTTTAGTTGAGAATTTCACGTTTTCATGTGGCTTTACGACTGCGTGCTGGCAAGACAGGAAAAGGTCTTTGGTAGGACTTTATTATTTATGTATAGTTTTAAAACATTTTTATATTATTTTCCAGATCGCACTTTGGCAACGTCCCTGCTGCCACCCTTATTACTACGTTCCTTTGCCTCCTCTATTTTTTTTATTTGGAGTATGCGTAGAACTTTAAGGCTCAAATAGCTTGAAGACCAGAGCGTCTCAGTTTGGAGCGTGTGCAAATTGGGATTTTTGAGGATTTTCATGCTATCTTCAACATATCCAAGAGCGGAGGCCGGTACGGGACGCGAGCGGCGCGGCACGCGTTCAACATTAAGCAACTGAAGATATTATTTATTGCATTTAGATATAATCCTTTATTATTATTATAAAATTAGTTTTTATAATTAAAAGTTAACATTTGACTATGTTTAAATAGTTCTTGAGAAAATACCATTTGTCATTTTTATTCTCGATTATGGTTCTAGGGAAAAAAATAATTATTCTCTTCTTTATGAGGTTGATTGTCGTCCAAGGTTTTCGGAATTTGTTCCCATCTTATCCCCAAAACAGATCCCCTGCATAATTAGATGTCAGGGGATCGGTTTTAGTGATGGGAATAAAAAGTAATTGCTGTTTTATTTTACGTTAGTTTAGTCATCAATCTGACACTTCCCGATCCGACATCTATGCAAGTTGCAAACTTTTCGAAGTTAGTGCGGATATTCTTAATTGAATAATTGTAGGCCAGTCTACCCCTTCGCTGTTTCGAAGGAAGGTCATGCCCCTTGATGAGGACTTATAGGGGTTGAAAACGACGAAAAAGAAAAACTTAAGTATTTTGTAAATTTTAAGGTAAAAATCAATTTATTACTAGCATAACATAAAAGCATAATAATTAACAAAATTAGATTACTTAAATCTAATAGTCAAATAGCCCGCCCCTAATCGTTCCTGGTGCAAAGGTTACGGCTGCCGCGTTTTCGCGCTGTATGGCTATAGACAGCCTGGCTTCTCGAATGAATTGCTTCGCATCTGAACGAAAAGATATTGGCGCTCCAGGTTCGCTTACTTCTCTCGTTTCCTGTGCGCCGCGGTCTCGGCTGTGCTGCTCCAGCGGAATTCACGGTGCGGGCGAGATGCGACGTTGCGAACGTACTAACAAACGTCGCATCCCACAGCAAGCTCTTCCCCTTTTCCCTTGGCACCAGCGTCATTCCGTCGGGCCTTTTCCCATCTGAACGGCTAAGACCTGGATGGAGGCTCTTAGCACACACGGGATATTAGCCGATACTAAGGCCCGCTGGATAATATCATTGTGTCGCGTTTAATGAATTAAACCTGTATCTACCTGATCTGCAATCATCTTCATTACGCCCCCCTTGCAGTATTAATTGAAGAGTAGGAGTAGGCGAATTTTGTACTTGTATAAATTAAATTTTAGTTTAAACAAAATCTTGGTTTGTCTTTACATGTCTGATTTTTAAATTTCCCTATCAAAAAGGTAAAAAAACCAGGGCATTGTATGTCTGTTACCTATACAGGAAGTTTTTTTTTTTCACTATCCAAATATTTTGTACGTAATCTTATCTTCTTATCAGCCCATATACGTAAACTTTATGAAAATTTAACAGACCCGTATCTTTGTTTCTACGTTTCATATAAATATTTTAAGTCTGAAGCATGAAAATAAATCAACATTTTTGTATGGAAAAAAAATAACAACGTCCAATTGACTTGAAACTCGGTAATAGTACTCTTCAACACAATTTGCGACACCCGTGTTTCTGCGTTTTACAAAATTCATCCTCTAAGATGTTATAAAGGGATATCAAAATTTAAAAATTTGGTAAAAAAAATAATTTTCCTCGTTATTTACGATCTATCAACGTTACTGACACCGTAACAAAAATTTGGCTGGTGATTAAAAAGTCACCCTGTATATTTATGTACGATCGAGATTGTCACTACCTGTCACTGTCATATGTACATTGTACAGCACGATAGAAAGATGTACTGGCCTGTGTGAGGTCGTATCATCTTAGTGCTAGAAAGTTAATATTATGGAGAAAAAGAAAAATATGAATTGTAAGTACTGTTCCTCGGTCTCCATACAATCTAGAAAAGTAGCATTTTGTTATCACAACGTCACGATTGTACGGGAAAAGTGACGTTTTTGAAAGAAAAAAATTAAATTCATGAATAGGTGACGTTTTGAAGGAATAGGCACTTTTTAATGTTTATTTTCTTAAGTAAATATTGCGTTTGATGAGATTGAATGATTTCTATTGACATAATTCATGTGGCGAGTTTGAAAAAAAATAAAAATTTCGATCGCCTACTCCTCATTTATTTTACTTACCATAAATTAAATTTCTTGTCTATTTATTATTATATTATTTCTCTGCAACGGGATTGCAGAACAAAAGCCAGTACTTTAAGAAGGCTTTCGTGGGGATACAGACAAAACCAACACGTAGAAACCTCTTTGAGATACCATTATCCATACTTCCATACTAATATTATAAATGCGAAAGTAGCTCTGTCTGTCTGTCTGTCTGTCTTTCCGTCTTTCACGCCTAAACTACAGAACCGATTTTGATGAAATTTGATACAGAGATAGATTAGAGCCTGGGAAAGGACATAGGCTACATTTTATCCCACAGTTGGGCGCGATATAACCTGTAGTCCATGCGGGTGGAGCCACGGGCCGAAAGCTAGTTATATATAAGTTCTTATGGAATAATCCCTCGCCTCGGTTCCGTTCGAACTTGACTGGTTCTCTTGACGCAAAAATCCTTTAATTAAGTAGGTACGTTCTATACCTCCCACGTTAATTATCTACTTTGAACACATTTAGCAAGAGTTCTATATACTTTCGCGTGCTTTTTGAACACATGGTGTACGAGATTTGTATCGCACGAGGCGTAAACAAGCACCGCGTCAGGATATTCAAAGTAATTCACGCATTTTTGACATATTTACATATTTGGCGTACATATTTGATACAGTCAGATTTCTATATAAATCAATAAATGCTTTAAAGTGATTCTCTGCGTTTTCCTGGTCTCCATCCTTCTTTCCCGATACCACCTCCCTCCGAGCCAAATATTAAAAAGTTTATTTTACCACGAAACTTTTTAATATTTGGTTTCCTATTAAGTAAATTAAAATATTTTGTAAAAGGTTTGTTTAGATTTCGATACTAAATTAGTTTATCTTACTTAGAAAGATGTGAATACTTTCAATCTCTTTAATTCGGTTTTTGAATGCTTTAGAAGTTTAGACCCAATTTCACCATCTCTGTTAGATAATTAACATACGATTAGCAGCTAACCCGAGATTTGACAACGTCATTTTCATACATTTTGTTTGACGTTTTGTCTGATTAACTTCTTAATCGTGGATTGACTAACTAACAGAGTATGATGAAATTGGACCTTAAGCTATAAATTGATGTGATTGTTTTATTTTAATACTTTTTGTTAGATTTACCTCGTAGGTACACTCAATACAAATACAATTTTACTTTGTTGCACACCAACATTACAGAATATGATACAGAGTAAGTCACATTATGGACAATAAAGTTAGGGTACAAAAGACGAACCCATTGCTAAGAAGCAATATCTATGTCCAATGTCCTGGTTAAAGGGCCAAGTTCATTCTAATTTGAACCTTATTACCAGCAGACGAGAAACAGAGGTGAATACTTAATTGAGGGATCTGACTGTACGGAAGCAAGTGCATCAGGTTACTCCACTTTCTTTGCAAAAACGCTCTTAACGCAACAGCACAGAGTGCACGCGTGTGATAACCTGGCCCTCCGTACATAAAAGATTGAAGTTGGTGATACGAAAAAACTAAATTTCGTTTTAGTGATCATGCTATGCATATAAATCAATTTAGAATTTGCTCTTTTTTATCTCTTTTATGTTCAATTCTTGAATACGTAGTAGAGGGACAGGAAAAAGTAAACAAAAACTGCTACAAAGAAGCAGATGCCTGAATTGTCACAATCACTATTTCGAACTTTAGTTTCATATACTTACGTAGTATAAAAACAAGAGGCTTCAAACGATTTATTCAGTTTTTTTCTGGTATTAGCTTCCTTGGGTTTGTTGACTCCAGAATCCGGAATGGAAGCCTAATGCAGCTTTACAACGACTAACACAATATGTCATTTTTATAAACTACTAGCTGACCCGGCAAACTTCGTAACGTTTATATCGGGTCAGCTCACAGTCTTTCCATATTTTCTCACTTTTTAAACCTTCCCTGAACTTTCACTTTTATTTCAAGACAAAAATTAGTCAAATCGGTACCTTCAGCCATTCTCGAGTTTTAGCGAGACAAATTAACAGCAATTCATTTTTATATACTGGGCTTTAGGTATCTCTCTTTCAACCTCTCGGGTGGTTAATCAGTCCATGAAACTGATCAACTTACCCAAGGAACATAGATCAAAATACGAAAAAAAATGTTTGATCTCCCATACAAAATGCGCTATGCTGATGAAGTTTGTATGGGAACTTAAAAAAAAATATTTCGTATTTTGACCTATGTTCCTTGGGAAAGTTGTTCAGTTTCATGGACTAATTAAACACCCGAGAGGTTGAAAGAGAGATACCTAAAGCCCTGTATATAGATAGATATTTATTTAATTAAAATTGTTGTATATTATATTTAATCTAAGTAATGTCTAACTCCTTAAACAGTGAACAGAGCACTGCTTTTTGCTTTGTGCAGTATAATAATCAGATTACCAGCATAGTTTGAGTTAATATTCAACAATTTTATGAATGGCACCATTGTGCAGAGTGTAACTAAGTAATATTTAATAATGTTTACAAAATTCCTACACGTTTATGCAGATTCACTTTGTTATTTTGTAAATATTTGTTTGTTATACCGCGGTGATATAAATGAAGACATACAAAGTTTTCATTTCACTTCTAATAGCAACTTGTTACATTTACATAACAAGCCGTACCAATCGTCTGAAATAGTTTAAAAAGTTGCCAGAAAGAAAGGAAAGCCGAAAATTATTGAAGAGATTTCAAGTAAAAGATGAGATATATTGCAGAGTTGCTAATAGTTTTGGTTGCTGTTACAATTGTGAATTTTGACAGTGTTATAGCGGCAAAAAAAGACAACAATAATAACAACAACAATAATGAAGATGATGGGAATGCCTATTGCACCGGCGGTAAAAACGCCCTAGTACGTATAACCTGCCTTTTTTAGGTATATTTTGTTTCTCTCAGCACTAAATATCTACGTCTCAAAATTTGTGATTTAAAATAAAAGATCCATTCCAATCTATTTGTTTCAAACGATCCCCTTTTTATTTTGCTATTCGTGTCGCGAAAATTTATAAGAGTTTTTTCGTCGGGCTTTCATTATTTTATTTATTTTTAACATTTCGATAACTGTTACATTTAGATTATTTTGAAGCCTTCAGAATCTGATTTCATCAGATACATTGGCGGTCGAATGCTCAAACATTCGACCGCGGCATTAAGTTACATAACTCTTGTACACCGTTTATTAATCTAGTCTTTCTTTTTATTAGAGTTTTAAGCAGATATCTTTAGTGTAAGTGCATTTTCTTTTTCGGCAACGCCCGTGCTGCTTCCCAATAATTATTTTATTTTTCCTACATTATTTGAAATATTTTTCGAGCATATTTTCAAAAATCAGAAAACTTATATTCAATGTCGAAGAAAATGCTATAATTAACTAAGGTTTCATGTACAAACTTGGATGCTGTTTCAGCACAAGGGACAGGACGTGGCGACACGGCAATCTTTGCAATGTAAAACGAATCTTAATAGCTTAGAAGCAAAGGTTTTTTCCCTGCATCGCTCTATCCCCAGGCAACGTATGTCTCTTCGCGCTTCTATTATCGGTGAAAAAAACTTTGGTCTATTGCTAGTAAGATTCATTTTACGTTGCTTTGATCGCCACGTCGCCGCATCCCGTCGCTTATGTATAAACAACGCCTTATAATTAAACGGTTAACTTACCGTCATTGAAAATCAGCTTCAGGCCGATAATTTCGATTCTATATTTACGAGGATAGAGATCGAAGGAAAACTGTAATGTTATTGAGGGGCGTTCTCTATCTGCAGGGCAATCGCGCTAAAAAAAGTGGATTGAATCGCAATTGAAACGTAGCTGGGGAGTTACCACCTAAGCGAATCTGATGCTGGGTAAACGAATGGAACGTAGTCGATTGCTTCTTTATAAGGAGACCTTGATTAACGATATGAATCAAACACAGCAATGTACATCATTCCATTCGTTCAATCAGCATCAGCTTCGCTTAGGTGGTAGCCCCCCAGCTGCGTTTCAATTGCGATTCAGTCCACTTTTTTTAGCGCGATTGCCCTGCTGATCGGACGGAGGCAGTGAAACTCGTGCTAAAAAAGATATTGGCTGTCAAAACACTAAGCTAGATGAAGATATGGTCGATATACGCAAGAACAGGAACCGTCATCATTCCTTCTTCGCCTACCTTTGATCCCCAGGATCTCTCGCGCATGCAACGAGTTACACTGCGTCCCACAGGGCACGCGAAGCGGCGATCAACGCCGTAAATAAAAATATTGGCCCGAAACCGTTTTTCATTAAAGTGAGTTGACCCGTTTAAACAGCACAAAGCACAGTTAGCAAATTGCACAATTCATCAGTAATTTGTGTTAAAAATTATCACCTGCAAAAATGACGAAAATTATATAAGGTGTAAGGAATAGTTAAGCAAATACTTAAATGGTGGCATATTTGTTTAATTGCGATCGGCTATTATTAATGTTTTTTTAATTATAAAACCTTCTGACACCAGGGTTAGCCAAGTTTACACACTATTCTTGTACCTACAGAATATTTTTTTCTCGGAAACATAGAATAGAATAGATTTTTTTTATTAAGTTTCATAGACATAGTTACATCCAAGGCAATGTACTAAAAGTGGTTGCCAGCTCAGCATACCGCCGTGGTGAACTCAGTCATCACCTACGTAGGCGCTACGAATTGTACCTCGGAACCAGGCCCCGAAAATGGGGCCATTATTGATTTTCATTGAAAATATAATTCGAATAAGTAATTTAATTTTAAAGCAAAAAAGAAAAAAACGGAAAAAAGTGAAAAATCATTCAGAATGGTCATCTGATTTCAGCCTAGAGTTTCAGTTTTTGCTAAGCTGTCTCTTATACCCTGTATATACTGTTTTTGTTATGTTTTGTTAGTAAGTACTAGTGAGTAATCTATGAAATTTATTATGAACATGCACTCCACACCTATATGTATGTTCACGCAAATATCAGAACGAGCACCAAGTGACCACAGAACCACCATGTGACATAAATTTACAAACTTTAAGGGTATTAGATGAAACAAGGACAAAGAGATGAGAGACTTTAGCCTTCTTCACAGTATAGTAAAATTCTAAAATTCCTTTCACAGTCTTTTTAATTCGCCAGGAAAGTACTGGCAGCTGGCACATCCATGTTTTTCTTTCGCACCAAGTCCTGCAGCTCGAGTACGATGGTGATAGCGCGCGTGATGCACTGCGGTCCTATGTCAAAATGTCAACAATGACAACGCCAGAGGGCGAGCAAGCCTTTGCGCGCGGCCCTCGCGCAATCAAAGTGAAGTTTTAGCGTCAGCCGAGTGGCGCGCCTCGCGAGTTTATCGCCATCTTGGTTGAGCTGCTGGAAGTGTTCTTGTTTCATATTTATCATAACGAAAACGTACTTTTCTAACTTTCAGTGAAAGTCAAGAGTTAGAGACCTACGGGCACAGAACGAAAAAAATGGCCGGTTTAAGATTCTGGCAGTTACTTTTCATTATGTTCAAATCAAAACGGGTGCTTTACACGATTTTCGTTTTAAATAAGTTTACAATATTTCAGCGCTGTTGCAAGCAACATGATAACGGAAGCAAATGTGATAAAAAAAAAGTTAAACGCCCAAAGGCCCATACTAAGGGTTTCCCTTGTGTCATGGGTCCCTTGGAACATACAAAGAACACCCATGACCCGATATTTTTTTTTTCTTTTTACACAAATATTTGCTCCGACTGGGAATCGAATCCAGGACCCGACGAACAAGAAGCAGCGCCACTACTACTCGACCAAATCAGCCGTCAAATACTTTTTCAAGTGTATTTTTTTTCCAGATATGGTTTTGGCAACGTCCGTGCTGTTATCCTAATCATTATGTGCCTCTTCCGCCACTATTCATTATTTTTGGAATATGTGTAGAGCACATATGGTTTCTCTAAGATGAAAATACTTTTATTTGATGGCAGAGAAAATTCCATCAATGAAAAATAAATCGGCTGCCATCCTGTTAAATTAGGGAAGAAACAGACATTGCTGACAGTTTTGATTGCATCAGTAGTACAAAGTGTGTTTCTTCGTTGGCTAGGTAGAAAAAATATGGCCAACCTTCATCTGAGAACCTATTTGCTCAATTATTTTTATATACGTATTTATGCTGCTGCTTAGCATTGATTTTGAAAATGCTTTTTCACTTACACGCAGTTGAATAGTAATTAACAGCTTGGCCTTAAAAAGCAATTTGGGAAGGAAGCTTTCAATAATGATTTCCGTTTTAACCACGTTTTGGGCATGTAAGCATGAGTTTACGTGTGTACATTTGTGTTTTTTTTTCTTTCAGATAATGTCTTGGCAGCGGCCGTGCTGCTATCCCTATCATTACGTGCCTCTCCCACCATTGTTCATATTCTTTGGAATCTGTGTGGAACACTTTTTTATCTTCTAAGTTCAGAAGTCTTCTGTCCAACATTATCCAAATTTATGTTATCAGATTATCACCGAATAAGATCATCTAGAATTATCCTAATTGTTAGAAGAAACATAGAAACAGTCAAAGCTTGTATTTACCTACATTATGTATTTACATGCAGTCATGATGTTTTTTTGTCACAATTTTGGCGTGATTTGGGGCAATACGACGCCCATGTCAGCCTACAAAAATACCTAAACATTATTTACTAATCCGGGCCAACTTACTAATCCTGATGAACATAATTTGGAGAAAGAATGTAAATGAAACTTAAGTTAAATATTTTTTGTAGTAATGCGTCTAACCTTTACGCCTGGATTTATTTTATTTTACTGTGTGAAAGTGCTTATAATGTACATAATTATATCTTGAACTTATTGCCAATTGCTTTTTAGTATATATATACCACTGAACATAAATTTATTCGGTTTGGACTTTGAATACCACAATAAAAGTTAGTAGTAATTGAAAATTGCGATGGCAAGATACGGATTGTTTGACCAGATGAAAAATCTTCTTTTAGGACTGCATTTTTGTAAAGTCATTATTATAATACGTTATTGAAACTGTAATAAAGAATAATTGTTAATGTTAAATATACACAAGAATATTTCTAGAACTAAATTAAAAATGAACTGTTCCATAGTTACACAGAAATTAAACTGTGCGTCTATTCCACTAATCAATGGCGTCCCAAAGCCGGTTGAATGACAGTGACAAGCCATTTTTAACCGACTTCAAAAAAGGAGAACGTTCTATGTTCGACTGTATGTATTTTTTTATGTATGTTTAAAGATTTCTCCACCAATTACTTGCAAAGGACCGATTTTCAAAATTCTTTTTTTGTTCGAAAGAGTATACTCCAGAGGTGGTCCCATATAAATTTTGTCGAAAAAGATTCCGCGCTTTCTAAAAAAATAGACAAAAACAAATAATACAAACCAGAACATCATATAAATAAACGAGTGACATTTTCGTTTGTAGTTATCTGCTAATAGGCATTGTAGTCTGCAAAAAATACTAGTTATCTACTATATGCGAACTGTTGTTGGGATTGAAGTCGGTGACTCATACGTTTTTAACGTGGAAAATTATATCTGTTCAGGTGGTTAAGTTGGGAACAATTTAATTTTCTTAATACTTGCCACCCCAACCTTTAATACTTGCAAACTTCCTTGCAACTGAAAATTCAGTTGGCGGTGGCGCCACCAGTTAAAGCAGCCGTCATCAGATGTATGAAATTTGGATAGTTCTCAATTTCGCCAGTTGAACGAAAAAAATGGCGAATATGGTCATTTTGAGACACCATTGATTAGTGGAAGAGCCACCCTACAGATAAACTTTTTCCGTAGGACTTTTTCCGACTTATTTTTGCAATTCTTTACAAAAATTCATAATTAAGTTTCTAGCTACAAAAATCTTTGTATAAATATGACAGTCAAGGAGGATAATAGAATGTAAACAAAGTCTTATTTATTGGTTTTGTTCAAGTATTATATATGTATTCTATCTTATTGTATATTTTTATGGAAATTATAATATTATTGTAAAATGAGTCGTCAGCGAGTTTATTGTGCAAAACAACAGATAAATAAACCTTCTAATAATTATGGTAACATTATTTATTTTTCCTTAAACATAAAATACCAATTCATAAAATACAAAACATAAAATACCAATTCGTCAGTCATCATCATCAGCGAGACATGGACATGTACAAAGTGTTTAAAAAATACCCAAAAAATATTTAAAAAATTGTCATTTAAAAATACTAGCTTTCCGCCCGCGGCTCCGCCCGCGTGGACTACAGGTTATGTCATGCCCAACTGTGAGATAAAATATAGCCTATGTCCTTTCCTAGCCTATAATCTATCTCTGTACCAAATTTCATCAAAATCGGTTCAGTAGTTTAGGCGTGAAAGACGGACAGACAGACAGACAGAGTTACTTTCACATTTATAAACAGTGCAACTGATACTAGAGTTGCGATTATTTCATTTTTTAATTTTATTCATTATTTCCTTTTTTTGGCTTTTTTGAAACATTATAGACATATTTATGCTAAGAAGACCCCATCTCTTCCCGCTGAGACGGCTATTCTTGATGTTTTTGGTGGCACTAACATCACGGCAGCTGTAATGCGGTCTCAATTTCGCTACCTCATATGGATACATCTCTAAAATTACAAATTTGTATCACCACCGATATTGATCGCTTGTAAAGTTTGAATGACGAAACTAATTTGTGCCATGTGGTGATCGGTTGAGAATAACACCACCCCATTTCTTTCCGTGGGTGTCGAAGGAGGCGACTAAGGAAACACAAATGAGACCTGTCTTACAATAAAAAAATATGATTAATTATAGCTAAAAACTATTAAGATTACGTCAGCTTTACGACACAAAAAACCGCATCAAAACCGGCCTATTCGATTAGGAGCTACGATACCCTAAATAGACACACAGATTCACAGTCACCCCTCTTTTCTTGTCGAGGGTTAAAAATGGTCATTATTGTCATTCCACTGCATTGGTATTTATCAACAGAATGAAGCTTTATTAAAATAGGCCAATGAGCCTACTGTGAATATACTCTTTATTTCATGCAATAAATATTTATTTATTGCATGAAATAAATTATTATTGAGCAAGAAATAAATATTTATTTCATGCTCAATAAAAATATCAAATCCTTACTTCCCAATTAAAATATTATATATATACCTATATATATAAATATCTAATATATAAAATTCTCGTGTCACAGTTTTCGTTGCCATACTCCTCCGAAACGGCTTGACCGATTTTGATGAAATTTTTTGTGCATATTCAGTAGGTCTAAGAATCGGCTACTATCTAAAAAAAAATCCACCGGGAACGAAGTCGCGGGCGGACAGCTAGTAATATTATAAATGCGAAAGTAGCTCTGTCTTTCTTTCCGTCTTTCCAACTAAACTACTGAACCGATTTTAATGAAATTTGGTACAGAGATACATTAGAACCTATGAAAGTACATTGGCTACATTTTATCCCATGGTTTGGTACTATATAACCTGTAGTCCACGCGGGCAGAGCCGCTTGCGGAAAACTAGTTTCCTTATAAAAAAACTAATTATTATTATAATGAGTGACTTGTATTATAATGAGTGAAAATTAAGGATATTAATTAGCTAGGTAATTCTAATGACAAACTTTCTAAAAAAAAAAATTGTTCGCCGCAATACTATTTGTGAGATGAGCTGATTGCCGTATTACAGAAGTACACTCATACCTTGATCTATACTTAAGTGTGTCTCTTTCTTTCACTATCAAAATTACAAAGACGACCGTTACTCAAGTATAGATCAGAGTCTGAGTCGCGTTCTGTGATACGGACCTTAGTATGAAAAGTTTTTAAGAATATTTATTAGTACCATTAACAGCCAGTTATCGGGCTAGCCCAGAAAACAATTACTCTTTAGTACATGGCAGCACAAGAAATCGAACTCGGTCCCTCTCATTTACGAGTCTCACTCGCTAGCCGTTAAACCATAACAGTCTCAGGTTTGTATAACAGAACGCGACTCAGACTCTGATCTACTTGAGTAGCAGTTTTCTATGTCATTTCGATTGTTAAATAATAGGTGTTTACCTATGAAATTGCCGTTTTTCATACAATATTTTTGGAAAACTGAATTTTCCATACTAACGTTTTTGGATTTTTCTCGGGAATGCGAAATCCAAATTTGACAAAATTTTGAGGGAAGGTTTGGACGACATTAAGTTAATTTTCATCATACTTACTTCATTGAAAGTTGTAACTGTAACAACGGTACAGCAAAAATAAGCAATGAAACGGGAAACGGATGAAACGAGCTATATTTGAGCTTCTTTTTCTGCGATTAAATCTAAAGTAAATATGTATTAATTTGACTCAATATCTTCGTTATATGGCCAAGGTTTTAAATAAAAAACAATTTCAGTAATAGCTGTTCAATCAAAAATAAAATATAGCTTGAGAAAAAATCGGCAATTTCAGTAAAGACCTATTATAAGACAATCAATACTGAAGTATAGATCATGACTTGAGTCTCCTGTAATACGGGCCTCAGAGTCTATTTCAAATTGTGAGTTTCAAATTTTATTTCCATCTTTTCAGATCGAGCATGGCGATGAAACTGTTTGTCCTGTTAGTGCTAGCGGTCACCACCTTAGCCCAAAGGTCCCCGTATGCTGGGAAACGGCCCATCGGCTACCCAGAACTACAAGCCACCACTGCTTCCACCACTGCCACGCAGGGCAATGAATTAGGAAACAGGTAAAATTAATGTACAGTCAACAGCACATCAGGTTACCACAAACTGTCAAATTTCCCCAATGGATAGTAAACTCTACTGCTTGGAGATAAAATTGAAAATCGATTGAAGAAATTTGACAGTTTTGGACAGCATGATGTGCTGTCCACCCTGTACCTTGTAATATTAATCATTGTTGGAATAAACTCCTCAGCTCTAGAGTTATTTCAGATTTAATCAAAACAAGCTTTCCGCCCACGGTTCCGCCCGCGTGGACTAACCACAGGTTAAATCGTGCCCAACTGTGAGGTAAAATGTAGCCTAAGTCCTTTCCCGGGCTCTAATCTATCACTGTGCCAAATTTTATCAAAATCGGTTCAGTAGTTTAGGCGTGAAAGACGGACAGACAGACAGAGTTACTTTCGCATTTATAATATTAGTATGGAGTATGGATAAGAAATTTGTAAGGAAATAAAAAAGAGCACGCCTCGGAGTTTCTTGCCTTTTCTTCTCGGGGGAAGGTTGCAACTTTACAAATAGGCGTAGAGTCAAAAGAACGGATATGTATGTTTGTATGTAAATACTTTAATGTACTTCACTTTTTTGACTTATTTTAAGTAACATACACAAATGAGACCAGCCTCCTAGTTAACTCGCTCCATCGTCGACCTCATCTTTGACCTTGGTCAAGATTGAGGTCAAGAGTTAACCCATCTTATAATAGAAAAAAACATTCTAAATGTTCTACGAGTAAAGCTATTTTGGCTTTGACGTGACATTAATTCTTATCCGTCCAAGTTTATTTTCTGCTTGTGATAAGGTTCAAATCTGTAGTAACTAATATTATAAATAGATAAAGTTTTTAGAAAGTGATCTCTGGAACAACGAAAGCGTTTTTTGAAATTCTTTCGCTAATAGAAAGCTCTCTTATTAGTGAGTCTTCTTCTTCTTCTTATCGTGTAGGTATGTATAGTCAAGTGTGTGGCGAACTTGGCTAACCCTGATGTCAGAGTTTTCAATTCGCACAATGGCCTCTGACTTGGTTTTAACGACTGTAGTCAATCGACAACAGCCGGGGCCGACAGCTTAACGTGCCCTCCGAAGCACGGAAACGCTCGTGATAAATTGCCACTTTGGTCACCCATCAGGTTCCCTACCTCTGTGTACGTTGCTTGACCTCACTGACCGGTTAAGATCAGCGAGCGCCACTGGGCTACGAGCGCTTCTTATTAGTGGGTGACATAAAGCTTCATAATTTCCCTAATTTCCCACGGTAACGAAGTCCCGAGTGGAAAGCCAGTAGTAATACATCTAAAGTGTGCAACGTCACGGAGCAAAGGATATATATGATTATATACACAGGAGTAGTTGGAGAGTGATATAGGCTACTTTTCCAAATAGAGGGCAATATGTGCACTAGGAGATAATAGAGCAGTTTAAAAATTATATGAAAAGGCGTATAGTGCTAGTTTATCATTTAATAAAGTAGGTATTTAAATTTATCTGCTCTGTGGTCTCTGCCTAACCCAATGGCACAAAAACGTGGGCTTAAGCATCTGTATAACTTCTCAAGAAAATAAATTTCTGATGATTTTCTTATCTATTGAAAATTAACGTATCCCAAATTTTGTTTTTCCTCAGATTCGGCGAGGAGACCAATCAACCTAGTACGCCAAGTACGACAACAACAACCATTCGTCTGCCAATAGAAGCATTGGGAGACAAGGATTTGATTGACAGGATCAGCAAAATGCCAATAGACCAACAGCCTTTCTGGTACATCAACTGGCAGGCTCTAGAAAGCCACAGGCAGAAGCCCCAGACCTTCCCACAAAAGCCTCCGGGTTTCTCCGATATCAACAGAGGAAGATTTGAACAGTTGTATCTGTACTAATTTTAAAATTTAACAGATGATATACCTAATTGGATTCAAAATTATTCCGTGCCAATCGTTCTTTATTCCCATGGCGATTCGACTGAACAATGGCGTCTCAAAAGCGGTGGAATGACAATGGTCGCCATTTTATCCGTTCAGGTGGCAAAGTTGAGAACAATTCAAAGTTTATCCATTTGACGATAGCTGCTTTGACTGACAGTCACCACCAACTTATTGTTAAGTTACTAAGTAGTTTGCAACATGACGTTCAGTTAAGGCCCTAGCAGACGGCGTATTTCTACGGCGCTGAAAACGCGCGTTCCTGAAACGCGCGTTTTCAGCGCCGTAGATGCCGATTATTGCGTTTTCATAGATTTAAACGCGCGTTTTAGGCGCGTAAAACGTACGTTCGAAACCCGTTTGTATCGCTGTATCTGTACATATACGCGCCGTAAACGCGCTGTAAACGCACCGTAAACGCGCGTTACACGAACGCGTGCCGAGGTTACAAGGTTGCGTTCACAGACCTGGAGGTTTACCATGATCGCTTAGCGCGATCCAATTTAGGACCTAAACAAGTCTGCAACGCTTATTCGTACCATGATGGATTATAAGCGATTCAATTTTGGCGCTGTTGCGATTCAAAGGCAGACCAGCGACAATTTATGTAGACATTTAAAATGGAACATAGACAACCGAGCATTTCAAAAGCAGCGCCATCATGGTACCATTTTAAAAAACATTCCAATTGCGAAGCAGTTCAAAGTTGGATCCTAAACAGAAAAGCTTTTAAACGATCGTGGTAGGTACCCTGTTGCGTTCCAATCGCGTTTGAAGCGCGTATACGCGCGTGAAAAGCGCGTTTTCAGCTCCGTAGAAATACGCCGTCTGCTAGGGCCCTTAGTGGTGGCGTAACTAGTTGAAGTGGTGGCGTAAGTAGTTGAAGTGGTGGCGTAACTAGTTGAAGTGCCTGTCATAAAATGTATGAAGTTTCGGTAGTTCTCAATTTCACCACCTGAACTGGTAAATTTTCATCATTGTTATTCCACCACCATTGACACGCCATTAATTAGATTGACCATTATGTAGATATTTAAAACCTCTTTTTAAAATATTAACACTACTGTTATCATTATTTCCATAGTTCGCCTAAGCAAGCGCTAGATAGCGTTAGTAAGTAAAAATCCTCTTTTGGCAAGAAGACTGAATTGGACGATTTGTTCATCAATGCTGTAATTTTTTTTTCGTGAAGAAATACTTATAAGAATACATCATTTCTATATGAAAATAAATCATTTCTATATGAAAATAATTGTAATCGATAAAATAAAATAAATGTGAGTAAATTTTGTTGGGTCTCATTTTCTCCTGTAATAGATTTTATTTTAATTTATTTACCACATGATGTTCTTCAAACTCCGATAGGAATATAAGGCGTAAGTGTATGTATGGACGACTTAAAAGTTAAATGTTATGGTTCAAATCCATATCTCTATAAGAAGAAACTGAACTACTAGCATACTGACTGACACCTTAATGCGCAGCCAAAACTACTGGAACTAGCAGTGTGTTTGGTCAGACTGTTCCTTACATATATAACACTATCATTCCGCCCGGGACTTTGTTCCCGTAGGAATTTGGGAAAATTATGTAGCCTATATTCATCGGGCATAATGTAAAAGGTGAAAGAATTTTTCAAATCGGTCCAGTAATGTTGAAGCCTATTTAAAGCAAACAAACAATCAAATCTTTCCTCTTTATAATATTAGTATAGATAGATAATATAAGTCATAAGCAGATGAAGAGGAAGTTGCGGTCGCGAGCTTGATTTAATTGATTTTTACTCATTTTTCGTTGCTTTTTCTGGCCAGACCAATGAAATAAAAATTATAAAACGTAGAATCAATGAAAGCTGCATTCAATTTAAAGACACTGTATGCAAAAGTTTTTTGAATTTAATCAAGTCAGTTTGTTGAATTATTTATAAACAATTTGGCACGTGTTTCGAAGTTCTTAATTATGCGACGTTCTAGTAACTGTTGTTTACGCTAAATCAAAAAGCTGATTTTATTTAAAATAAGCTAACCTAACCTAACCTAAACACAATAATGTGTTCAAGAAATTGTATGTAACAGTTTTTGTATTTATATTCAGTAATTGATAGAAAAAAGCTATGAAAAAACGCTAAATTCAAGCAACTATATACTATCTTCTAAATGTAACACTATGTTTTAAAACAAAAAAATCTCACATGCTTAAACTATTCCAATTACAATGACTTTTGAGTGTCCCATAACTAAAACATAAAACTACTTAAAGTTCTACAGAATTCTATAGCTCTGAAGGCAAACGCGTTTTAAAAAAAACTGGCCAAGTGCGAGCCGGACTCGCGCACCGAGGGTTCTGTACAAACCTGTGGGTTCTATACAAGTAAAAGTTCAATTTAATACCTCTACGCGTTCATGAGGAAAGGGGCGGTAAGTTAAAAATTATAAAAAATATTGTTATTAAATGATGTTACTAAAAATTTACGGTTTTTTTGCAATTTTTTCTTTATCTGTGCTATAAGACGTTACTTTGTATCAAATTTCAAGATTCTGAGCTCACGGGAAGTACTCAGTAGATTTTGATTCACTTGTGAGTGTCGAAAATATGCGGAAATTTGCGGCATAAACGACTGTATCTTTTGATTACGTTAGCTTAGAAGTTTGAGTTTTTCTTAGCTCCAAGGAACAGTAAACTTGAGTATTTGTTAAAAATGTCAGCTTGATACCTCCACGCGTTCCTGAGAAAAAGGGTCTTAACAGACGGACGGACGGACGGACAACAAAGTGATGCTATAAGGGTTCCGTTTTTTCCTTTCGAGGTACGGAACCCTAAAAACACAATTGTGTACAAACGAGAAATAATAAATTTTCTTCTGAATTCTCATAAAGTAAAAAAATTTTATCCTTACCAATACCATAAAGTCGTTTATTTGTCCTTCCTCCAAACCGTAGAGCAACGGATTGACTTGATTTTTTGCTAAGGGTTTTTTGGAGGACTGGAAAGTGACATAGGCTACTTTTCCACATGACCGAAGTCGCTGTAGGAAAGCTAATCATAAGGATAAAAAACATTTTTGCTTCAAATAGGACGTTATGTATGACTTAAATTATGAAAAATCGTTTCTTGTTAGTGAATTTTCTTCTTATTATGTAGCACTATGAAGTCTTCTGGAAACGAATACTATTTCAAAATGCACTAATAATGCCAAATTAAGTAAATTTATTGAAGATGTTGGTTACTTTACTTGATAAAAGCCATATCCACGAAACAGTAAACTCCAAAGTGTACACCTACATTAAACAAAATATTTAGTTTATTTTCTTGATAAAAACCCATTCAAAGGGAGAAAATCGCTTAGAATACTCGATGATCAGTTTTAACTAAATAGTATCATCTCCGAACTGTGTAAAACAACTAAAAAGCAAACAACACAGTTTCATTAATTATAGAGCTATAAAAGTACTCAACAATTCAAATAAAACTTGTGTGTTCTCATGTTAGGTCACTTTAAATTAGTCGGCAAAAATCAAAGGTGTGAATCGGCAAGTCTGCTTTTATGTATATTTTATTTTATTTTGTTTGTATAATTATGTTCTATTAATGTTTAAAAAATGATATTGCCCGTTTTATGTTTCTCACACAGGTCTCAGATACTAAAATCTATAATCTATAGATATTAAATAAATAAATAAAATAGATAATAATTACGGACTGTTAGTTGTTATATTCGTATTTATAAACAATAAAGCTTATTGTTCTCTATTGTGTTTTATGGTATAAAAATGATTAACAGATATCTTTCTTGACATTATATCAAAACGAAGCTGCCTCAAGTTTCACGTAATCTCCAGCAAAATCAGTTTTAAATTTTTGGTAAGTACTCAACTCAGTTATCGTTTTTTTTTAAATTATATTTCCAATAAAATGAATACAAAATTCTCTAGTTTGGAGGCCTGCAAAATAGGGATCCTAGATGGGGATAGAAAGGTTAAGTGTCTCTTAATTAAGTGATTTTTAGGATTATCATATTAAGAGGATCGTCTCAGTGTTTTTTTCCCATACAAACGGCGTCAATGGATTCCATCCCCTAAACGTCAATGGATCCCTGTTAAATTTTGGTATGGTATCAGAAACACCAAAAACTAGGTCCGTACGTTTTGATTTTTGTGATATTTTCAGTAGACAAAAAGATATTTGAGACTAAATGTCAGCGTTTTTCGCCAAAAAAATTCTCAACATTCAAGGGGTGACTGTTAAAAAACTAAGCACAATTTTGGAAAAAACAAAACGTACGAACCTCGTTTATAAAACGTACGATTTTATTAAGTTTTTGGGGTAGGAATTCATTGACGCCTAAACTCATAATTTTGGAAATAAAACTCGTCATTTCGCCGGAAAGCTGCAACTGTCCCTTTCGTACAAGACTGAGGCGGGTGGTCGATATCGAGACAGCATGAAAAACAACTGAGACGCTAGTCCAACTGAGACGCTCCTCTTAATTAGTAGATGTGTAAGGTTCTGTTTATACACAAACGACGTGATGCGGCGACGCGGCGATCGAAGCAATGTAAAATGAATCAAGCTACAGAGCAAAGGTATAAACTTCCGAATCAACACTAGAAAAATTGGATCCTAGAGAAGTTTTAATTTCTTTTGTGTTTCAATTTTGTCGCATGTCCTTTTATGAACTAGAGGTTATATCTACACCAGGTATAAACAGCGCCTAAGAGATCTCTCTATTTTGAAAATCTTTACATAATCTACATATTTTTTATTTCTTTTCTTTTTGAAGAGAAAAATGAAGTTCATGCTTTTCTTCATCCTGTCTGCCATCGCCGTTTGCGGGTTGAGCATGCAGATCTTTGACAAAGTAATATACAGACCCTTGGGATACGGAAGCCGTGGTAGTGGGTACGTATTTTAGAACTATGTAGCTTACCTTTTTAGACTTCGTTCCCGTAGGAATTTGGAAAAATTAGGTATGTAGCACATATGCTACATATAATACATATATTATTCTGATATCTAAGGTATATATATTACTGCAAAGTTTTATCAAAATCCGTAGTTTTTGCGAGTTAAACTGTCGGTCTGCGGTTTTGATTGGCTGTAGCTATTAAACCGTGAGAAAGAGAGAAGTGTTTTGAAAACTCGGACATCAAGGATAGTCAAGCATACACTTGATTATATCGACATGATAAGGAAGGATTATAAATAACTAGCTTTCCGCCCGCGGCTCCGCCCGCGTGGACTACAGGTTATATCGTGCCTAACTGTGGGATACAATGTAGCCTGTGTCCTTTCCCAGGCTCTAATCTATCTCTGTACCAAATTTCTGTAAAAACGGTTCAGTAGTTTAGGCGTGAAAGACGGACAGATAGACAGACAGACAGAGCTACTTTCGCATTTATTATATTAGTAAGGATAGTAAGGATGATTCATACTTACTAATATTCAATCTTTGATATTAGTTTATGTTTATGTGAAATTACTGTGCCCTAGCAGTATTCCACATAAATCCACATGTTTACTAACTTTATTGTGTTAGACCTGTGAAATGCAAATATTGTGAGTGAGCCTTGTGTGCGGAAGTAAGTTTGTAGATTGTACAATGAATTGTATCTCAACCAGACTAACCTCGACATTTTTGATCACAGACTCACTATTTTTAGAAAAAGGGTTAAACTTGCCCTTGAATCTATCTCATCTAACTAAATACCTACACACTTAATTTCATTCTTGTATCTGGTCTCCTTTACCTCTCATATTTCTATATCTTTGTTTCTTTCTTTAGTTTAAAATTAGCTACTTGTTTTTATTTTAGGGAGCTGTTAGCTCAATTTGCTTGTAAACTATTAATCATGCTGTGTATACACTCTTAGGGTTATAGCCTAGCTTAGATACTTGTGTACTAGATTGTAACAACACTTAATTGTTATAACCTGTTGTGTATTCCAATAAAATAAAAAATAAAAATAAAATAAAGTTATTTTTTAGATACTACAACGGCCGAAGAATGTTTATCTCACATGAAGAAGTCGACCACTTCAAACCATCAAAAAATGCATAAAATTAATTATTCGTAAATAAACTACTTATAAGGTAAGCTAAAATATACCTTACGAGTAAAATGTTCAACGTTTAAAAAAGTTCATATATGTGATAGAATATTTACATTTTAACAAGTTAATTTTACCTTGGAGAGTTTAGCACAGGCGTACAGAGGCCAGCTCATCAGGTTACTCCAATTCATTGAATACCGTTCTTATTGCAACAGCACAGAGTGCACGCATGAGTAACTTGATGTGCGGCCCACTGTACGATTAATCTTTTGTTCAATTAACTAATGCCTCAGTGAGCTAAAGAGCTCGCGAGTCAACATTTTTCTAAATGGCTGAAATAATACATGTTTTACTATTTCAACTCTGTCATTTTGAAAAAAAACAAAAACTGACTCAACAAAACAATTTTATGTTAAAATCCAACCTGAAAACAAAATTTCACGAAAACTGGTTGAGAAATGCGACCTGTAGAGGTGAAAGAACATCCAGACAGGCATCTGGATAGACAGGACAGACATTCGCTCGGACTTCGCGCTCGCTTGAAGTAATTTAGGTAATTTCGTAATTATTTTTGCTTTTTTAAGAAGTAATTTTATTTTCAGGTACCTTACTATGACAATAGCACAGCAGCAGAGCACTCTTGACTATTCAGGGAGGGTTCTAGATGAAGAAAATACTACTAGACTGAGATCCCAGGGCCGCCAGACCTTAGTTATTTTCTCAGTAACCAAAAGTGTGGAAAGACTAATGCTAATATATAATTTTAACATGTGAATACCTCTAGCCTGGGCCGACTGCCAATTTTCAACTACCAGGTTCCGAAGGTACTTCCGAAAATTACTCACTTGTCTTGAAGCTGGTATCTTATAATATATAATTAATTACATATAAAAATTAATGATCAACACCGCCAGACACTTTCCGTCGGCTGTAATTTCTGCCAGACGCTTTACAGCTCGCAAGTATATTATTCGATTGTAGTACCTACAATCTGAGCTGTGGTTTTTTATATGATGTTCAGGGAACTATAACAATACTTTTTATAGCACCCAGACTTCAAGACAAGTGCGTAATTTTTAGAAGTACCTTCAGAACCTGGTAGCTGAGAATTGGCTGTCGGCCCTGGCTAACAAGTATTCATATGTTAACATTATAACTTTTAAACGGCTGAACCGATTTTGATGAAATAAAGCTAAAAACCATCTAGATGAGACGTCAGCTTTTAAACAAAAAAAACGCATCGAAATCGGTTCATTAATTTACGAGCTACGATGTCAGAAATAGACTTACAGATACAAAGATACGCAAACATACAAATACACATAAAACTTATTACACCCCTCATTTTTTTGGGGTTAAAAACGTGCATATGAAGCAGGTCTGCTGAAGGACACTTAAAGTCCTGTCCAGGTGTCCTGTGTATTGTAATTAATAAACTGTTAAATAAAATAAATATAAATAATGGTTAGGAACGAGAGGCATGCAACCTCGTGACTTTACTAAAATCACCAGAATTAAATTTATTTTAATTTGTATTTAAATATTTCGGCCAAAGACTATTTAGAGAGGTACCTACATCGTTTTGATTATTGTACATTATTCATAGATCACTGTTTGTTATGAGCTATTTAGGTTAATAAACTACAATTTACGAAATCGCCTCTGTTTTTCATTTTTAATATTGGGGGGATGGTCGGGGTTTGATTAAGTTTTGGGAATTTAACGTTTAAAAAATACGCACTTCTATTTATCTGTGGAAGTAATATAGATTCTATATAATGTAAGTAATATACACACATCAACACGGTCTAGGGATACTGCGTAATTTTTCATACAAAAGAGGTCTGTTTAAGAAGCTATAAAAGCATACTCGAGATACATGGAGGGCTATAATTTTCAGACGAGCAAGTCCTAAACCTGAATTTTCAATTCTAGACAATAAATTTTGTTTTACTAGAAATTTGTGAGAACGTAACGGAATAGAAAACGAAAATGCTCTTTTTGCCTGCTTTTTGTATGAAAATAGTCACGTTTTCACAAATTTCAAGTAAAACGAAATTTATTGATTATAATTGAAAATTCAGGTTTAGCACTTGCTCGTCTGAAAATTATAGTGCTCTATGTATATCGAGTATGCTTTTATAGCTTCTCAAACAGACCTCTTTTGTATGAAAAATTACGCAATATCCCTAGACCGTGTTGGTGTGTATATTATTTAAAATGAGTGTACGATATTTCAGCGCTGTTGCAAGCACCATGATCACGGATGAACTTGCTTGCAAGAGCTTCTAAATATAGGATACTCATTTAATCCTTGACCACTGACGTGTACTCAATGCCCTAAGTTATAGAGCCAAGTTCATTCTAATTGTAACCTTATCACCAATACTTAAATGAGGAAACAGACTGTTTGTCTAACAGACGAAGTTGCTCACTTACAACATCATTCGTGCAAAAACTTCACCTTTCTTGTACCTTCCTGGGATCGAGTGATAAATCTGTGAAAATTCACTGTAATACGACAATGTTTGCGCAAGTAACACGTCAGTAAAATAAAAATTGTGGTAGGAACTCGTAACAATTTGTTTAAAACTAGTGAATATAACCGCGAGAATTCTAAACATTCTTGCAGTTATTTATTTATAGCCTCCTATAATGCACCTTGTCATGTGATATCTAAAGTAACTTGTAATTCAATGCCATTAAGTGCAACAGGTAAATAAATATGATGTAACATAACGGTAGACATTTTTTAAAAATATTTTTTCCATAGAAGATAACCACAAATCAAAAGTTCATCTAAATGTAATGTATATGTGTTTTTGTCGATTTTTCTAAAAACCGCTGAATAAATTTCAATAAAACTAATAATTCAGGAATATATTTTTCCTGAGAAAATAAGAATTTCGAAAATTGGCCGACAATTGTCGGATTTATCGCGTAACTAACATAAAAAAATATAACTTGTTTGAAGTTATGTATTATTAACATTCTTTAATTTTTATTAATTACTTAAAATAAGTATCTGTGGAATTATTCAGGAACTTACAAAAGTACTTCCCTTTTATCGTGAAATATTTACTAATTAAAATAACTTACTTTAAAACTTTGTTAATCTTCACAAAGGTATCAATTAACTCTCAATCTAACTTAGGTCGTCCTAAATCATTGTACCTACTCCATAAATGAACAAACTTTTGTTTTAATCTTGGATTTTGGCTTGAAAGATTGAAACAGGATATTACTTTTTAATTAAATAGATTTTAGTTAGGTGCGTTTAAAAATTTGGTTCAAAATAAAGGTATTATATGACTATGTGATAAACTGATAAAGCATCAGTAGCGACCATGCATGGTTTTAGAAAAAAAAACAACGGGTTGCACTCCGGGAGTGCCAGCAGAAGTGAAAACTTGATCATTTACGTTGTGCATTAATATTTAATTTAATTCTTTTTATGCTTGCACCGGATGACATAGTTACTTATGCAGTTTTAATTTCCTATATTTATTAAACATGTTAAAGTCCGCAAGCCCCTCCGCCTTACGGATTTTAACATTTTTTATCCATACTTAAAAGTGCACAACGCCGTTAAAGAAATTTTCACTTCAAAAACCTATTTTTTATTCTTCCATAACGTTTAGGTGTAATAAAGTTTGTGGCGAACTAGACTAACCTTGGTGTCAGAGTTTTCCAACCGCCCGATGGCCTTAGACTTGGTTTTAACGACTGTAAGTCAATCGACAACAGCCGCGGAACTCCGAAGCATGGAAACACTCGTGATAGATTACGACTTCGGTCACCCATCAGGTTCCCTGACCCTGTGTACGTTGCCTAATCTCACTGATCGGTTCAGAAAAGTCAGCGCCTTAGAGCTACGATCGCTTCAATTATTTGCGATGCCTATTTCTAGTAAATATGTACCTACTTGTACATCAGTACCAATAGATTTTTTTCTAACGGTTGACATCGTATGAAAACCTGTAAGTTCAAGAGAATGAATTTGTGACTGTGATAAAATCTTTTCAAAGGACCGGTTGTGGGTGCAACATAAACGGGATATAATGCGTTTACGTAAACCTACAGTCTACACCCACATATAACACACCAAGCCAAAGTCAAGCAAACTTTGGTAATTTAGCGACTCCTCGAGTTACTTGGTAAAAGAACACCAATATGTGTTGTCTAATTTGGAAAAAAGTTTAAATTAAACACCTTTTATTAAAAGCAACAAAGCGAAGCGCGCTCTTGAAAATTGGGGCTAATTTAATACCATAAAGCCCTGTTTATGAAAATTTTGTATATAATTTTCTTTATTTGGTCAAATGGAAATAACTTTGCCTCTTGACCGATGGGTCCTGTGTTCGATTCCCAGTCGGGGCCAAATATTTGTGTAAAAAGAAGAGGATTGTTTGTTCAAGTGCACTTGTGTCTGTCTTTGTGTATATTTTTGGCCGTGTGGTGATCGTTTGAGAATAACACCACCCCATCTCTTTCCGTGGGTGTCGTAAGAGGCGACTAAGGAAACACAAATGAGACCTGCCTCCTAGTAATCCATCCCAGGCAATGACACATAATTTTTTTCTGAATCTGAGGTGTCGTCCTATGGTCTCATGCGGTGTGGTAGGCTCTATAAAGGGCCGTCTGGTTCGCGACCACCCTCCTACCGAAGTCCGACGCCAAACAGCTTGCTGTGTTCCGTCGGTGCGTGGGAGTACCAGTGCCTTTATAGGCATTTTCTGGGTTAACTCGCTCCATCGTCGACCTCATCTTTGACCTTTATGGTCAAGATTGAGGTCAAGAGTTAACCCATCTTATATAATAAATATATATATATATATATATATATTCCTATATATATATATATATATATATATATATATATATATATTCCAAGAGAAACATGAAACAAGGGAGAACTAATTGAGGGGCTTATTTTACTTGTGTTTATGATGTTTATTTATTGCCCAAATACTTAAGTATTCAAAATATTTGACAAATTTATTGAGTTACAAAGTCTTATTACTTTAATGTAATCGGATAAGTACTAACTCTAACTTCTTATTCTATTTTCTTCGCGAAAATTCCTTAATTTTAATTGATTTAATAATTAAATAAAGAATATGGATCGCTATAAAAGCATAAGAAACATTAAGAATAAAGAATGTAGGTTATCAGTACACTGTTATAAAAAATACGTGTTTTATCATCTCAAAAAAACCCGTGTTGATCCTATGACGTGCTTATTAACTTTACAAGAAAAACACATTTGTCTCCGACATTTCTTATTTTACACCAAACCCTACTTTTCCTGGGTCGGAATAAATTTAACCCATATACATACACCTATAGCGGTTTCACAGACCCTTCACGATCAGAAGAATAATATTTTTTAACAGGATAAGAAAATATTTTAATTAAATTCTTTACCTATAATTATGGCATTTTGTTCTTTGTGAGTTACTCGTACATGGGGTGACTTCAAACTTTCCCGGAGGAAGCTAAGTGAAATTCTCACAAAAAAACACCTCACAGAAAGGCAAAACAAATATTTGTTTTGTTTGAAAGATGACGTAATCGAAATGGTTCTTAGCTATTAAGGTCAGGAATTCAAGAGATCTGAGCAAAATTGCTTTAACAAAAATAATAAAACACCATTTAGATAATCTCTTTTTTTTGTCGGAGTTTAAAAATCGTACTTATCGTATACGTACAGAGTGATAACTGTATGTGCTGGCGACTGTACTTCATTTGTCACCGGTTTTGAGACCAACCATAGATGACTGACACCCGTATTTTAAGAAGTTAACTCGAAACTTCCTCCACTCAACTTCAGCTAAGAAAATTCTCGAAACGACCTCGAATTTGGTATTCTTAGTTGCCACATCCAGATTCCTTGAACGTGGCATACAGCTCCTCGACGATAAATGGCACTAGCTAGCGTAAACCTTTATTCGATATTAATCTTTAACAATTTATTGTCATAAAGATAATCCACGAAATCTTCAAAATAATTCATTTTTCATATAAAAAAGTACCATACAACAAGTTCAAGCATCGAATAAAGCGTTAAGAAAATCTTAAGGTACGTCGCGAGGTACCTTAACTTTGACAATTGATTACTCAAATCATCCTCGACTCCACTGAGGAAAATTGTAAAGTCGAGGACGGAAGTGTCAAATAAAAACGTCAAAATCCTTGACAGAGGTTGAGTGGAGTCGAGGAAATCTCGAGTCAACTAAGTTCTAAGAATATGGGTGTTAGCTACTAAATCAGGGTATTTGGTTAAGGAAAATAAAAAATCCAAGTCAGTAAAACCTTACTTAAAATCAGAACACGTTTTCCTGACGACAGGAAAAAGAGAGCCGAAAAAACAAGTAAAAAGAGGTCCCAGTAATTTACAAGAAGCTATTATGTTCATGAACCGATTTAAGATCTCATTTGCATGTTTATTTGTAATTCAGTTTGAGTCCTTAGGGGACCAAGAAAACACAAGGGGAATCAAATTATTTCTAAAATAAAGTAATGATTGATTAAGTTAAGACTTATTTAAAAACATGGCTCGATTAGTCAATGTTTCAAATAGACTAAAGGTCTTACCGCATTAGCCGACACTACCCTATACTATCCTACACGAAAATAATATTGATACTGTTGAAAAATTTTTAAGAGGAATGCTTAAGAAGCAGTTTTTATAATTTCCTCATAATAAAAACTTTTTCTAAGGAATACGTGCTATGAAGAAAAAATTCAAGTTGAATTATTTTCTTTTTCTTTCATAGCACAAATTCCTTAGAAAAAAATGTGAAACAAAGACTAAAAACTGGAAACAAATATACTCACTGATGTCATGTATTGGCTACTTTTATTATATCAATGACATGGAATGAAACGGAAAAGTCGAATTACCATTATCTCCTATGTTCCTAGTGATGCTATGAAACTAAAACATAGGGGTCAATGGTGATACACCTTTGCTGTTTCGTTCCATGTCGTTGGAGTTAAGCAGCCATTGTAGTACAAGTCTTATAAGCCCCAACCAACTCAATTTAATTCCAACTCATTAGTAATCTGCAGCTCAAGCACAACGTGCTCGTGGTGAAATGCGCCGCGGTAAAATGTCAAAAAAATGTCGGAATAACAATGCAAGAAGATGAGCAAACCTTGCAAGTTTGTCGCTCGCCATGCTAGCTATCCTGATTCATGTCCAACTTACACCATAACATGACTTAAACATCAGAAGAATTATCCGAATGCCTGTAAACTTTGAGAACCTATCTTCAAGTACAGCAAACAAACTGAGAGAAGAGGGCAAACAAGTAAAAAGACTTTGTGTTTGTATAAGGACGCTAAAGAAGGAACTATTCAATTACAGAGAGAGTGAAATATGTGGCAAAATCACTCAAGAAACGCGTGAGGACTATGTTTAAGGAAATAAAAGGCGTAGAAGGTAAGGTAAGCTAAAAAGTGTTACCAGCTCATACAAAAGAAAATTGTAAAATCAGAAAACCGACAATTATTTTGATAAATCAACAAATAACGATGTAGAAAAGTGATCATTGTTAAATCTATAGGGCATCTAATTTATCTGTGTTTTGGTGTTGAGATTATGCTAAAAATAGTTTAAAGTACGAGGATGGACATAGGCTACATTTTATCCTGTTTTGAAGAGTTTCTTCGGGGCCGCGATGTAACCGAATTCCACTCGAAAAACATCACAGTCTTATAACACTCGTTGTTATAAGACTATGATATTTTTAGAACTATGGTGTTCCAACAACGTTTAAACCAAAGAACCAGCAATTTAACCGTCGCGTATATAACCTAAATTGGACGAAACTGCAAGAAGATGCTGTGTCCGCACAATGCACCGATAGCACACATGGATTTTATTAATTAGTGTTAGTAGATGTATTAGTGTTAATAGATGTAGATTTTATTATTAAATTATCATGTTTTATGCAAATAAACGAGATTCAACAAAACATCAAGAGTGTTTTGACCACCGACAAAGAAGGTAAGTTATAATTTTGATGTGAGTATCTGTGTATGTCTGTGAATCTGTGTGTATGTCTATGTATCTGTGTGTCTGTCTGCGGCATTGTAGCTCCTAAACGAATGGACCGATTCCGATGCGTTTTTCTTTGTTTGAAAGCTGAGGTAATCGAGATGGTTCTTAGTTGTGTTTGATCAAAAAGGTTCAGCCATTTAAAAGTTACCAGCATTCCGCCCGGGACTATGTTCCCGTGGGAATTTGGGAAAATTATACAGCCTACGTTACTCAGGAATAAAGTAGCATTCTAATGGTGAAAGAAATTTTCAATTGGTCCAGTAATTTCGGAGCCTTTCAGTGCCAAACAAACAATCAAATCTTTCCTCTAGTATAGATAAGCAGTCGAATGTAAGAGGCGATACCATTATTTTAATTTTAGAGTTTTGATCTCCTCTTGTTATCGCCATCAGCAGGAGTAATTCACGTATGTCTGAACTTCTGGCAGCAAGCACATATGGTATCTTGAAAATATAATTGTTTGCAAATCTTATTTATATAGTCTTTTGCCAACATGATGTTTTGAAAATATGATATTCCACTCCAAAGGTTATGTCGTGTGTTAAAATTTAAAACTTATCAGCCACAATACAATTCACTTACAACACAATCTCCTTTGCCAAGTCCTTCATACAATGGGACTTTGTATTACCATAATCATGTTTATGATCCCACATTGTACCCTTCTAAACCTCCCGTAAACAAGCCGAGTTATTTATGGCACGCTAAAGAAAAAATATTGCATATATTTTCAGTCATATTTTTTACAGGAAAAAGTGGCTATTTACTGTTTTATCATATACATTATGCACACATGAACGCATAATACAGTCCAGTATGTTTTCACTACTATTTCTTTTCTTCTATTTCAAAAATGTGATGTATTGTACGACGAAGCACTACATTTACTTGTAGCATAAAAGGGCAGGCAATGTGATCCTGCAATACAGTCAAAACTGTACCACATACTGGACGTCTATGTAAACCGCTTATATTTTTAATACAATACAATACTCTTTATTGCACACAAAAAACATAACAGAACAAATAATCACATCACATCTCTCACATCATGACACATCACATCACATCTCTCTTCACATCTTCGAGGGTTCGCTGTTACAAGGAAGTCAGTGATGGACAAGATGCAAAAATACTGAGCACGTAACCACTAGAGATGCACATAGAACGGAAATTAGTGCCGTAAAAAAAATATCTGTGCAAAATCACAGAGGTGTCGTGAAAAACTAATCACTCTAGATTACACCTATCTGGTTAAGTGTTCTTATGCAGAAAGCAATTCACTGAAGTTAGCCGATTTCTGTCACAATTGCCCTAAGGCCCTCGCTGAATGTAACGAGTCTGGCCGAGATTTTTCCTACCACTCTTTCCTTCAGAGAGAGTGACACAGTGTTAGTTTTTCCTACCATAGTAAAACGTTAACGTCAACTTCATCATCAGCCCATTTACGTCCCCACCAAGGTAAGGGGTACCGTAAAATATAAATAACTTATGGCCAAAGTTCAAACTAAAAATTAAATCACTTTAAAAGCAATTACCGAAATTGTTTTATGAAACACAAAATAGCTTTACAGAAATTCTTTAACTGCTTGACTGACTGATGTAATGAAACTACGAGAGACTTTGTGCCTAGTCTAAACTAAATAATTGACATTTGGTAACTAAAGTTAGATGAATAGTTAAATCAATAGACAGAAGTGAATTTGTAAGTCATGCTGTTGAAATAGGTAAACTTTTAGAAGATGAAAAGAGGTCAAATTTTTGATAGTATACCTACATCTTTACCAAGGTAAATCTATCTAAAAACATGTTTTTAGATAGGTTTACCTTCCTAGAGCAAAATAAAATACTTTTTTTTCTTTTCTGTAATAATTCCAATTTTTTCCGTAATTCTGTTTATTATGACAACGAAGTTTAATATAAAATTCCCATTTTATGTGTACCGTATGAAAATCCCATTTTATATTTGACAGGCACATTCTAAGTAAAATGTATTGTCTTGTGGAGAGAAAAATATATTTTTAAGGCTTTTAACATGGAGAAGAGAATTATAACATAAAAATGAAAAACTTTTATTAAACGTATCCATCATCGGATTTCTGAGATCGACGTACTTAGGCTTGGATTTGTTTTATGACGAAAGCTTTATTTTTATTTTTCATTATTTTGTGCTAAATAAAAAAAACTTAATAAAGTTTTATTGATTGGTAATTACAAATAATATGGAGAGAGATTCCCCCTAAAGTTTCGCTAACTACAAACCTCGAAAATCCATATAACTTACCGGATCCATAATCCTTAAAGGATTTTCTGTTCAAACATTTTATATTCCGCTTTTATAACTTCTTAAGTATCATCTTTCCTTTTCAATGCTCTCCAACCAAATCATGCTAACAAATTGAGTGTAATTTGGGGTACTCTGATAAAAATACCAATGGGTATTCATTATTTGAAAGGGAAAATGGTGGATGAAAAGGCTTTCTTGTCGTTTTATCATTTTTCGTCTCTGGCTATTTTCACATGGAATCTATCGACTTAAGAATTTTTATCAATGCTTTTTGTAAAAAATTTGAAAATGTGCGTACATTGAATAACATTATTTGAAACAAATGTATAGATTACAAATATTAAAAAAACACCAAATGTGAAAAAAATATATAGCTTATGTTACTCAAGGATAATTATATTCTAATGGCGAAATAATTTTAATTTTGTAAAATAATAGTAGGTAGCTACTCTTCCTTCCTTTTACACTGGACTCGTAGTAAAACTTAGAATGTGCCAACTGTCTGCTCTTCCTAGGCATACTGTAAAAGTCAATATGTGGGACGCGAGGGTTTTGCTGTATTGTGGGCAAAAGACTGTCAACCTCTCTCTCAACACTACACATCATGTTTCATATAATAACCCTCCGAATGTAGCATGGAGTGGTTTTAAAATCACTGATGCTCTGTCTACCCTGATAAGGATTATAGGCATAAGCTTATGTATGTAGGTAGCTACTTTTGCAAAGAAAGATTAGCCTCCTACTATTATTTTAGAAAATCCTCGCCAATTGATATTTTCCACCAGCCATAACGTAGATTGATAATGCTGACTGGCAAAATCTCGTTGTTTGTGTACCTCACATTTAACTCGTTTATTTCAGTGACTCGCGAGTCATTTGTAACACGTGTACATTGAATACTCATATGTTAAAATTTAATTTGATTCATGTAAATGATGGTACAAGTTATTACAAGCTTTGTATTAACTTAAAATGTTTACTTTGGTCAAATCTTCCAACTGAATTTTAAATCAGTTATCTACCCTCAACCAAATGATCTGAAATTTTTGTATGACAATGCGTTGTCAACAAGATAGCGGACTAGTTATTTTACGTTGCACTTCCACGATATTGGTAACAAATAAATTGGTAAGTTGAGAAGAATACGAGAAAGAAACATTTAACTAAAAGCTTGTTTTTTTACTGAATTACTTTTTTGTATTGCATTAGCAATTCGGAGTACGCTTGATCGTGACCCAAGATTTGGCAGATCATGTAACAGTATATAGTAGATATCATAATGATATAATAGATATCTTGATATCTAACCTCCTTGATCCTGCATGTAGGGGAACCTGATTGGTACACGAATTCACATCAAGATTATTTACAATGTGTACGACGCTTAGTTAAGTTAAATCATAAATGAATAAAAAAGGAAACAACTCTATAATTTATTTATTTTCAACCACAATCTAGTTCAGGGGCGAAGATATGTTCTAGGATCTAGCAAGCTCACTCAGAAGATGCCTATTTGCTTGAACTTGAAAGAGACTTTTGCTTTTCTGGAACTTTTCAGACAGTTGGGTACGAGTTTCTGAAGAAAGTTATTCAATTTCATTAGTAGAGAATTTACACACTTAAAGTTTTACTAACATTGATGACGTAAGAAATAACTGTAAAATAATTTATTACTTTTAATAATTTACTTTTTGATAAAACATCTAATAAAATCACATAAAATAATACATAGCACTTTATTTTTGTGAAAATATAAATCAAGGCCTAAAGTGACTTTGGCAAGAGAAAAGACTTCTTGGGTATAAAAGATAAGACAAGCTTTAAGAGAACTAGTTATCTCAGAAGATGGATCTGAAATTCTAGACCCAGTGGTTTTCAACCTTACCTTACGAAACAGAAGTTGAATGTGTCGATGTTTTCACAATAGACCAAATAACAAACAGCACATTTCTGACACATTTTGTTACCCATATCGCGTTAGTAATAAGGACGGCTCAGCTCTACGAACTTTCCACAAAATTTTAAAAAAAAATCCTGTATTATGGGCCAAAGACAAAATGTCATTACTTTAATCAAATAGAATAGAATAGAATAGAAAAAATCTTTATTTTATAGGACATTCAGGATGTCACTTAAAACAAGTCAAGATTACAATGAAATACATATGTAGCGTAGCGTAAATAAATTTAGACTGTAGCGTAGCGTAGCGTAATATTGTTTCTAATTATCGATTGTAGCTTAGTAAATTTCTAGCACTAAGTAAATCATTTATCGTAGTAATTAGCATTAGTAATTAGTAGTGTATTTACATTATAAATTAATAATACTTACATACTAACTTAACCTAATAGAAACTTAAAACTAATTCTAAAATTTAATATACAAACTAACACTAAAATAATAAATTGTAATTACGTACAGACAGGCCGATTTTCTTATTGTATAGTGGTTAGCGAATAATAGATAGCACGGAGCAGTAACAATAAAACTGGTTTCTATTGTCTAAGCCGGCTCGACCGAGAGCGCCTGCGCACCACACAGTCAGTCACGAATGCGCTCTGAGACGACAGGACGTTGTTAATGCTCCGCCGCGCGGCCATTTAGCTACCGATTTACGTAATCAATATTGTAGAAGTTTAGTGCTTTATCGCAATAATAGTGCTTGCTTGAACACTCGCTTGTTTTGTCTATCCCTGCCATTCTCCTTCTATTACAACCCCACATCTGGTGACCCGAGTTGAACACACAGAAATATGGGGAAAGACGACGAGCGTCAAGATGGCGGCAACCCGCCTTTGTTAAACCGAGTCGGAATAAAGATGCCACCGTTTTATCCGGAGAAGCCAGCACTGTGGTTTGCGCAGTTAGAGAGCCAATTTGAGCTTTCTAACATAAAAACAGAAACAACGAAGTTCCACTACACGATGGCTCACTTGGACCCGGCGCACGCAGCGGAGGTAGAAGATATTATTACCAGTCCTGCCTCACCCGATAAATACCAGGTATTAAAAACAGAGCTGATCAAACGGCTGTCGGCATCACGCGAGAAGAAAGTGAAGCAGCTGCTGACTCACGAGGAGTTGGGTGACCGAAAGCCGTCGCAATTCCTGCGGCACCTCCAGCACCTAGCAGGCCCAGACGTTCCCGACGAGTTTCTGAAGACTATCTGGACCAGTAGGCTTCCGAGCGGCACCCAGACTATCATAGCGTCACAACATAAGGCTGAACTGTCGGAGCTTGCAGAGTTAGCAGACAAGATTCACGATGTCGTCCCTCCTACTTCACACTTAGCAGCGGTACACGCAGCAGGTACATCCATGTCAACACCAGGAGCGGATCCTGTTTCTCATCAAATTGCTGCACTAACCCGCCAAGTAGAAGCTTTGATGACGAAGGTAGACAGAATGTCAAGGTCAAAACAGAGGTCATCTAACCAGAACCGCAACCGATCTGCATCAAAAAGGTCTCTCAGCAATTACAGAAAGTTTCCCACCTGCTGGTATCATCATAAATTCGGAAGTAAGGCTGAAAAGTGCGTCAAACCATGCGATTTTTCGGAAAAATAAGCGGGCAGTCGGTTAACGCGACCGACGACTGCCCAAGTGCCGGTCGCTTATTTGTTACGGACCAGCGTACAAAAGTTCAATTTTTAGTGGACACTGGCAGTGATTTGTGTGTATTTCCAGTCCGTGCATTAAAACAACAAAGACCTAAAACAAACTATGAATTATGTGCAGCAAACGGTACGGTTATAAACACCTACGGGTACATTAATTTTGTGCTTAACTTGGGGCTGCGCCGTGACTTTGCTTGGCAATTTATTATAGCTGACGTTACTAGGGCGATAATAGGTGTAGATTTTTTATCTCATTACAATTTGATTGTAGATGTTAGAGGACAGCGCCTCATCGATGGTAATACTACGCTCACCGCCCCGGGTTCGCCTGTACGGATTGCTGAAGCCATTTCATCTGTTAAGGTTATGTTGTCAGGTGACACAGTATATCACGACATACTAGCTAAATACCCCGACATCACTCGTCCATCTGGCTTTCACTCCACACCTACTCATAACACTGTTCATCACATACGCACTACGCCTGGCCCGCCAATTGCTTGTACACCTCGTAGGCTTGCACCTGATAAGTTAAAAATAGCTAAAGCGGAATTTGAAGCTATGTTGCAGATAGGTACTTGCCGACCTTCAGAGTCACCTTGGTCGTCCCCGCTTCACCTCGCCCCGAAACGAGACAACGGGTGGCGGCCTTGCGGCGACTACCGGCTTCTGAACGCACGCACAATTCCGGACAAATACCCTATTCGTCATATTCATGACTTTTCTCATAGCTTAGCAGGTTGCAGCGTCTTCTCCACCATCGACCTGGTCAAAGCGTACAACCAGATCCCAGTCCATCCAGACGACATCCAGAAGACCGCCATCACTACGCCGTTCGGACTTTACGAATTTCCGTACATGACGTTCGGACTTCGTAACGCCGGGCAGATTTTTCAGCGATTTGTAGATGAGGTGCTGCGTGGACTGGATTTCTGTTATGCCTACATCGACGATTTTCTTTTGTTTTCAAAAGACCAGGAAACCCATGAGCTTCACCTACAGCAGCTGTTTGACAGATTGCGGAAATACGGCATGGTCATCAATACCTCGAAATGTGTCTTCGGAGCTTCGGAGGTAACTTTCTTAGGCTATACTATTTCCGCAGAAGGTACGAGGCCATTACCAGCCAAGGTCGAGGCTATTAAGAACTACCCCCTGCCGAAGACGGTAAGAGAGTTACGCAGATTCTTGGGGATGATCAACTTTTACCGCCGATTCATCCCCGAAGCGGCTAAAACTCAAGGGCCTCTGAACGCGTTGCTTACCGGCTCAGTGAAAGGTTCCCATCCGGTGAACTTCACTGACGTGGAAACTCAAGCGTTCCAGGCCTGCAAGGACTCCCTCTGTCAAGCCGCCATGTTGGCTCATCCGGAATGTGGAGCAAAGTTGGCAGTCGTCACCGATGCATCAGACGTGGCACTAGGAGCAGTACTCCAGCAGCTGAAAGAAGGTTCGTGGCAACCGCTTGCATTCTTTTCACGGAAGTTGAGCCCTGCACAAACAAAGTACTCACCTTATGATCGCGAGCTATTGGCCATTTATGAAGCCATTAAATATTTCCGGCACATGATCGAGGCAACAGACTTTGTGGTTTATACAGACCACAAGCCCCTCACATATGCGTTTCAACAGCAGAAAGCAAATTGCTCACCAAGACAGTTTCGGCACCTAGATTACATATCGCAGTTTACTACAGATATTAGACACATCGCAGGGAAGGACAACGTCGTAGCTGACAGCCTGTCGAGAGTGGAGGAGGTTTCACACCCAGTCGACCTGCAGAAGCTAGCTTTGTCACAGAAATTCGATGAAGAACTTCACCAACTGCTAGCTACCAAAAACTCACTGCGACTTAGAAAAATAAGTTTACCAGGTACGAACGCCGAACTGTACTGCGATGAGAGTAGCAACACGCTGAGACCATATGTGACAAAAGAACTGCGAAAAGCGGTATTCAGCAGCTTGCATTGCTTAAGTCACCCAGGGGCTAAGGGTACAGCCAAACTAGTGGCCGAAAGGTTTGTATGGCCAGGAGTCCGAAAGGACTGTCGAGAGTGGGCCCGTGGCTGCATAGCTTGCCAACGCTCAAAGGTTACCCGGCATGTTACCTCACCGTTAGGTTCATTTCAGGTTCCTCGAGCCAGATTCACTTTCGTCCACATCGATATCGTTGGACCACTACCAATATCGCAAGGATACCGTTATTGTTTAACGGCTGTGGACCGCTTCACACGATGGCCGGAGGCAATACCTTTACAGGACATTTCAGCTGAAACAGTCGCAAAGGCTTTGATAAGCGGTTGGATATCCCGTTTTGGTTGCCCTACAGACATAGTGACAGATAGAGGTAGGCAATTCGAGTCAGCATTATTTAGAAATCTTTCACAAATTATAGGTTTCCAGCATAGGCGAACGACAGCATATCACCCAGCATGCAATGGGCTGGTCGAACGATTTCATCGACAGTTGAAAGCGGCTATAATCTGTCATGCTAGCGAGAATTGGGTTGAGATATTGCCACTCGTCTTGTTAGGCATACGTTGTGCTCAAAAAGACGACCTCAAAGCGACGTCTGCTGAACTAGTTTATGGTGAACCATTACGTCTTCCAGGAGAGATGTTTGATCCACAGGCAGATAACACCATCGACATCACAGATTTTACCGAAAGATTACGTGCTTTCTCAAAGAAGCTGCAACCTTTACCAGCTTCTCGCCATGGTGGTCAACGTAAAACGTTTATCTTTAAGGAATTGGCTACATCGTCTCATGTATTTTTACGCGATGACACAAGATGTGGTTCCTTAAAGCCAGCATACACTGGACCACATGAGGTACTAGAACGTGGCGACAAGGTGTACAAACTATTGGTGAACGGCAAACCTGTCACAGTTAGTATAGACCGACTTAAACCAGCCTATATACTACAAGACACAGACAATCACACGCCGAATACACACACACATCAAACAAATACACCTCAAACACGCATACCACAAACACGCAAACCTCAAACAGACACGCAACATACACATTCACCCGCAACTCAAACGCCTGACACACATAACTTACCTGATGATGGCGGAAGTAATCCTGTCAGGAAAACCCGATCGGGTCGTACAGTTAGGTTCCCTGACTATTATCGCCCGTAGTGACGGTCTCTGGAGGGGGGTGATGTAGCGTAGCGTAAATAAATTTAGACTGTAGCGTAGCGTAGCGTAATATTGTTTCTAATTATCGATTGTAGCTTAGTAAATTTCTAGCACTAAGTAAATCATTTATCGTAGTAATTAGCATTAGTAATTAGTAGTGTATTTACATTATAAATTAATAATACTTACATACTAACTTAACCTAATAGAAACTTAAAACTAATTCTAAAATTTAATATACAAACTAACACTAAAATAATAAATTGTAATTACGTACAGACAGGCCGATTTTCTTATTGTATAGTGGTTAGCGAATAATAGATAGCACGGAGCAGTAACAATAAAACTGGTTTCTATTGTCTAAGCCGGCTCGACCGAGAGCGCCTGCGCACCACACAGTCAGTCACGAATGCGCTCTGAGACGACAGGACGTTGTTAATGCTCCGCCGCGCGGCCATTTAGCTACCGATTTACGTAATCAATATTGTAGAAGTTTAGTGCTTTATCGCAATAATAGTGCTTGCTTGAACACTCGCTTGTTTTGTCTATCCCTGCCATTCTCCTTCTATTACAACCCCACACATACAAACATACATTAAACGATTTAAATACATACATACGCATTCGTTCTTTTGACCCTACTGACTCTACGCCTATTCGCAAAGGTGCAGTCTTCCTCAGAGAAGAACAGGCAAGAAACTCTGAGGTTGCTCTTTTAAATCGCATTACAAATTTTCTTATTTACTAATTTTCTTATTTATTTTCTTATTTATTTTCTTATTTACTTATTACAAATTCCATCTATGACCCTCGGAATTTACGTCAAACGTGGCGTTTTAAGTCGTTCAACCATATAATACTCTGCCTACCGCGAAACGTATATATAAGCTGGACTGTATGTATGTGTGTGTGTATGTAAATATATGCATATTCATGGTTTTCACTATCTAAAGAATGATGAATGAGAGTAAACTTTGAAAAACATAGCATTTAACTATATAACAGTCTGTTATGTTATGACCGAGATCGCTTTATTATTAAGTTTTGCTTAAGAATTTTCTTGCTATTTGAAAGGATAAGAAGCTGAAAATGAGGGGAAACAGAGTGAAAGATATTTGTTTGGAAATTAATAGCAGTAAGTCTACCGCATGTGTATGTATATAAGGAATACTGTACCGGTGTACTGTGACTAAAAAAAAATGCGAATGCTTTACAAGTGCAGTGATTCCAACCTTGGAAGGCTTTGTCTTTACTTTAAATTGTTTATAGTAGATAGGTATTTCATATTAGCTATTTGTATAAGTTGTAGCGTTTGCAACGTTTGTTTGAATTTTAGTTCCAAAAAATATAACTAGATGGCGCTGGAAGTTTTGTAAAATGCGGTATTAAGATGTTCCGACGATTTCCTTATGTTTACCGTGTTAAATTTGATATACAATATATACTCCTAATAACTCTATGGTAGTTTTATTGTTCTGGAACCTTTCATATTGAGTGGCTTTGAGGTTGGACAGGACAAGGAGGTTTTTCACTATTAATATTTGAATAAATTCTATTCTTGACAGTTGCAAAAAATAAAAATCTTAATATGTTGATTTTGGTCATTTGAAATTCGCCTACGAGCACAAAATGTTTTGTTTTTGCTGCTCGACTTGGCGGGAGGCACTGCCGCGCCCCCTGATACATTATAAAAGTAGGATGGGGAAATAATTCTGAAGATGAGAACAGTATCTTCCCCGTAACCTCATTAATATAAAGTCCCTTGTCCCTTGCTCTTAAAATTCCTCTCACTCGACGAGAATGTGCCCTTGGAAATTGAAACCATTGATTGTGTACATCAATATATCCGAGTCGGTTCCTAAACTTAGACACACAACCATGTTTCTTATTTATTAGTGATAAGGATCAAATTAAAAAAAACTTGGTAGATACTGGAGTGTTCCAGACTTGAAAGAATCCGTTATTAAAAAGAAGCGTCTGGAGATCATAAATGAAATAATACATATTTCATGTTATGAGGTTTGTACATCTTGTTTGAAAACTGATTAGTTACAGAAATAAAAAATGCTACTAAAAATTTAGCATATTGAATTATAAAGACAATTTCATTTATTTTGTGGTCACAAACAGTATGGTTCTTTCCCTATTGTGTACCTACATATAATCAGATATGTGGAGAACTTGACAATTCAACCCTGGGATTAGTCTTGGTAAGCACCCGTTACTTTTCCCGTGAAAATAAAAAAAACTACGACATAAAAACTCATCAGGACTTTGCCCAGCAGTAGGATCTGATAGGCTAAGAAAATAAGAGAAATTATATTCGTAATTTTATACCTCGTTTTATCCACTTTTATTTTACATTTAAAACAGATAAGAGCAGGGTTTTATTATTTCGCCATATGGCAACATCATGCCTCAGTGACCATTAGCTGAATACTGCATTAAAGTGCCTAGGGTCAACATACACGATTTATTTCGGAAAACTTGAGTTTGATTACTTCATGAAGAAAAAATAACTTTAAAATGTTTGATGATTTGAAGATGATTAGAACTCTGATCTTCCTCTTCTTATAGTGTATGTACTAGACAATTAGACATAGTCAAGTTTTCTATCTACAGTGCTGAGTTTGAGAATCACCGAATGCTGACTTGACTTAACGATTGTATTCAATCATCAATAGCTAGAAAGAGGTCACAATAGTCGAACCTGAGATCACACAAATCAAAATACATTGTAGCGTTACTGATTGATTCTGAACAGTAAATACAACTAGGCTAGAAGCACTTGTTGAAGTGTAAAATTAGATCTGTAAGAAACATTCGTCCACCGCCAGCCTTAGTTCACATTACGCTACGACTGTTACGCGTAAATGTCGTCATTCCAAGAGATTTACACGTTCATAGTAGGGCCAAGTAGGACTCTGTTTACGTAATTTTATCACCTGTCTACCTACTGAATAATTCAAGCTTTAATCTCAATTTACAAAACAATATATAACTGAAACTTGTTTCGCCATGTGGCAGCATTTAAGACAAAATTTTATTAGGGCAAAAAGTTAGACACTAATGACTGTCTGGTCTAGTTCGTGTTAATTTTGTGAGCTTAGTTCTAATTATTTTTGTCCTGCTTGTAAAGAAAATAAAAAAAAGGGAGAAGCTTTGTATTCACGAAAAAGTTTTCGTCTAGTGCAACATGAAAACCACATACTTTTTCAAACTATGTTTTAGTGGGAAAAAGTTTCTTAACCATTATTTTTTACCAGCCCATATGCGTCCCCACCGAGGGGCACGGGCTTCCCTTCGAAACACGAAGGAGATTTAGGCCATAGTCCACCGCGCTGGCCCAATGCGGATTGGTGGACATAAAAATGCTAATGTACCAGAAGGCCATTTTTCAATTTTATTATTTTTGAAGTCTCCTGTGAGGCTGAAATGGGCGTAAATTAACGGCTCAATCCTCATACAAATTTTGAAAAAAAAGTTCGAAAATAGCTTTTAAAGTGAAAATAGCTTTCTTTAATGTTCAATTTAGGATGCTACTTAGAATAAGTCAAAATGGTGAATTACATTACTTATTTCTTTGAACTCTGCGCCTATTCGCAAATATGCATTCTTCAATAGCAACGCTCTGACGCCTTATATAACCATTCTTACGAGGTGCTCGTTGTATTTACTAACCCTTAGAGTAGAATATTAACTGAAAAATAGTTGGCAAAAATTAAAGGATTTTAATTAACGCAGGGAGTTCACTAAATTGAACTACCTCTAAGTTAGGTCAAGATGAACTTCGGGAAGTGTGCTTAGCATGTTGCGCCTACTCCTTTCTTCTTTCTGCAGACCCTTACCTTGTCGAAATCGCGAGGGACAGTTTTAAAATTAAAAAAGGAAAAAGTTCCTCCAAGACATGTAACTTTTAGACCTTTAAAAGATATCGATAGAGCTTGCTTTGATAGAGATCTCAATTCTTTGGAATGGAACAAAGTTTTACTAATGGATCGAGTTGATGATATGGTTGCTGTTTTTAGTGATTTGCTGCTTAATTTATTTAATAAACATGCTCCTCTCAAATCAGCTGTTGTCAGAGGATACAACCTTCCATGGTTGACTAGTAATGTTCGTTTATTAATGGATCTTAGGGATAAAGCTCATGATAAGTTTCGCCAGTCATGCTCGAATCAAAATAAAGATGAATATAAATCGCTTAAACACTTAGTTAATGTTAGTATACATGCTGAAAGGAAGGCCCATTTTGAAAATAACATAAATAGTCATCTAAATAACAGTAAAGTTCTTTGGAAGAATCTAAGAAGGACAGTTATTCCAAACTTTAAATCCACCTCTATTTTGCCTAGTCATTACAACGATCCTGATGAAATTAATATCCACTTCCTCGATCTACCGAAACCTGAGACGGTTAATATTGGTGACCTTACCTACTTTGAATTTCATAGATTTGGAAGTAGCACATTTTTATTAGAACCAGTACATGAAAACGTTATTGCCAAAATAATATTGAGTCTAAAATCTAATGCACAAGGCGTCGATAAAATTAATATGGACATGGTTATCTTAACTCTTCCACAAATACTGCACGTTATTACGGCTATTGTCAATAGGTCTATCGAGTCATCAGTATTTCCGTCCAGTTGGAAAGAAGCTTTAATTCATCCCATTCCCAAAAACAATAATTGTACAAATTTGAATGACCTAAGGCCTTTAAGTATCTTACCCTACCTGTCCAAAATCATAGAGAAGGTAGTTAGTGAACAGATGGTGAGGTACTGTGAGAAAAATTATATATTCCCTGAGCGCCAATCCGGCTTCAGAAAAGGCAGAAGCACTACATCAGCTTTGCTTGATGTTGTTGATAATTTGTTGTCCGCTCAGGACGCAGGGAATGCATCTATTTTGACGTTGCTAGATTTTTCAAGAGCTTTTGACTCTATTAGCGTTCCTATGTTACTTTCCAAGCTCTCCTTCTATGGTTTCGATGCCCATAGTGTTAACTGGTTTAACAGCTATCTCTCTGATCGCTCGCAGCGGGTGGTCTTGCACAACAATGATGGATCTATGCTAGTTTCCCAACCTAGGCCAATTACGCGTGGGGTTCCCCAGGGATCGATTTTGGGCCCACTTTTATATATTCTGTATAGTGCTGATATTGGTCGTTCTATCCTGAACTGCAGCTACCATATCTACGCAGACGATCTGCAAGTGTATACTTCAATAAACATTGATGACATTACGACCGGTCTTGTCAAATTAAATGATGATTTAAGGAGGATTTCAGCTTGGTCTCACAAACACTCCCTACTCCTCAATCCATTAAAATCAAAATTTATACTTGTTGGTTCCAAGAATCAAATCGAAAAACTGTCCGCTGCTAACCCTCTTGTTACAATTGACGGAACATCTTTAGAGCGTGTAAGGTAAGTGAGAAACTTGGGATTGCTCTTTGACGAACAGCTTCGTTTTGAAAAGCATGTTCTTGACCTGATAAGAAACTGTTTTTACAGGCTCAAAGTTCTGTACAGAATCCGTGCCTTTATTAGTGTAGATGTGCGCGTCAGGCTATGCGAAACGCTGGTTTTGTCAAAATTAAATTATTGCATTCCTGTCTATGGGCCCTGCCTTCTTCAAAAAACTCATCGGCTGACGCAGCGTGTTCAGAATGCGTGCGCAAGGTTTTGTTTTCCGATACCACCGAGAACCCATGTCACTCCGTTTCTTGTAAGGTCTAACATGCCGAACATGCAGGCGCGTTTGAAACTGTACTTTGCTACTATGCTGTTTGGGGTTGTTAAGTCTAATAAGCCAGAATATTTATTAAATAAGCTTGATTGGCGAGCAGTGCGATGCAAGCAGAGAACCTGTGTTATTCCTCTTGCTGTTTCTAAGCATAGGTCAACTGCTTTTAGAGGCAGCTTTAGGAATAATGCTAGCAAATGCTGGAACAACCTCCCTCCTCCTATACGAGATGTAAGTAGTATCCAACGATTCAAGCTTTTATATCGTAATCATATTTTATCTGTTCAAAGAATATTGCTTCTATTCCTAATATTAACGCTTATTTTTCATATTTATTTTATTATTACTTATGAAATTATGCTCAAACGATTTTTTCTTCTTTTTTTACATATGTTTACATACAAAATATCACATTATTTATGCCTATATATTTATATTTATGTTATCTATGCTAGTAGACTAGTGGGTGTACGTGTCGTGCTCGCTTCGCGTTTCATTTAATAAGGTGCTGTTGACTTTCAACAGCATATGCTGAGTCAGAACCTATTCGCTGACACAACACTGTTGATTATGCTATGCTTTACGCTATGCTTTGACTAATTAACTTTGTGGTTTATTGTGTTTATTTTAATTGTTTAATTGTGTTTTGTCTAGTGAATAAATGTTATCTATGTCTATGTCTATGTCTATGAGGATCCGTTGTGAACGCTTCTTTTAGAATTTTATATTGCGCACCGCTAATGAATATAATTCTCTGCGTCTGTATTTTCGAGCTCGTGTAACCCGAATCTCTTTAAAGTTCAAGTGAAAGGCATCTTCGGGATGAGCTTGCAGTATCCTCGACCACATCTTCTCCCCAGAGCTAGATTGTGATCAAGAGCGAACAAATTCTCTATACTTCAGTAAAAAAGGCCATAATGTGAAAAAAAATTGTATAGGAAGTTGGAAATGAAATTGAAATTTCATATCGCGTTTCTAATCCGAATTTTATAAATGAGGTGCTACTTTATTAAAGGTTTCGTAAATGTGATATAAAATATCAAGGAAAATGGTCTACTTAAATGAAAAATAATGTGTTTAGTAAAGGTCAGCGAGATTTTATTCGACACTTACGGCTTACGAAGCGTGAAAAAATGAAAACGTATTTCAGGCCAAGAAAATTTTATATTTTTCGTCTACAAAAATCTCTCCGTTTCGTGAAAAATACGCTAAATACCGTTATATAAGACCCTAGCAGCCGAGTTTTCGATAGACTGGTCCATTTAATAGGTCTCATTTTTATGATCCGCTGATATTTTGTATTTTCCTGGCGCTTCACTTTGTGAATCCAATGATCGAAAACTGATATAAATAAGTGCTAAAAATGTTTGTTCACAAAGTGAAGAAAAAACACATAACGTTCCTGCTCCCAACTTCTTCTGGGCATACTTTAAGAGACAAGAAGTGAGACGTGAAAGTTTAGATGTAAATAATAATAATAATAAAATTGTTTATTCATTTACAAAAAGGCATACATGATTAGCATTAGAGACTACAAAAATATTTAAAAAATAAAATAAAAGCAAACTTAACTAATTAATTAGGTATACGCCTGAACTAGGTGAAACCTGTGTTTCAGGCAATATACGATGGGCTGGTATATAAGCTAAATCCAATTTATTTCTGAGTACAAATACCTAAAATATGAAATAAACAAACTGTAAAAAAACCAACCATTCTGCTCATGACATTTTAAAACCCGTAAAATATTGGACATTAACCGTGACATTCTAGCTTTGGCTTATGCTCTGTCTGTCCCGTTACGGATTATAGGGAATTCATGACATGCCGTTCCCCACACTTCACATCTACGGTACTGACTGTTCAAAGTACACTTCCCCATTGCACTTAGGACATAGATTGATTGAGCGATCTCGACCGCACGGAACCACGCCAGCGCTCAGTAATTAATTCACTTAAGTCAGACTCAAAGCGTTAAAGCTCAAGTCTGAGGCTTTAATAGTCACGGAAGCTATTTATTTCTGTGGTGAATGGGAGTTTCATGTGATATATTGGCCCTCGCGACTCCGTATTGATTTTGGCGAATCGTTTTAATTTGAAATCTGTTATTAATCCCTTTAACGCGGTGGACATCACATCTTATTCAATTAACTTGAATTAAAACTGAAATTATAACTTGTTATAATGTTGAAAGAGAAGAAGTCAAGAGCAACTGGCAATGGAGCGTTGAAGTGAGATATTCCCTCTTATTAAACCAGTGTGAGTCCAAAGTCCATTTTAAAGATTTCCCGACCTTGACAACTGGAAGACAATAGCTTTTTTAAAATTTGAAAACGGCATTGCAAAATTGTACTACCATTGCCTCCTATTTACTAATGATACTAGAAGCTGGGAACATAAGGGGTAACGGAAATACAATTTTTTAGGTGCCGTGCCGTGCCGTTCGAATGATAAAAAGGCCCTTTTAGTAGTTGAAACAATGAGACTCGGAGCATTCGTGGTAGCGGAAAAATTTAAACATGCTTTAAACAAATGATATAAGAAGACATCGATTTGAAATACTTTGAGAAGCTAATCCACAAGATTTCCAATTATATTTTTTGTCAAAGTCAAAAATAAATTAATGGTGTTTTCACAGTATCAGACGGGTTCGCTTTTGCGCGGAAATACTAAAATGTGAAGACTAAAATCCATCTAGACATTAATAAGCAGGGCGAGAAAAATTACATAATCCCCTCAGATTTATGTAACAAACAACTTACAAAATATTTTGAAGAAGAGAAATTACCTCGTTTAAAAGTGCTCATTATTTTCCTTAATTCTATCATATTTTTGTTTACTTAACGGAGACTACGTTCCTGTGGGAATTCGGGAAAAGTATGTAGCCTATATTACTCAGGGATAATGTAGCATTCTAATGGTGAAATAATTGTTAAATCGGTCCATTAGCTTTTGAGTTTATTAGTTACAAACATACAAAAATACAAATCTTTATATATTATTATTAGCATCCCACTCGGGACTTCGTTCCCGTGGGAATTCGGGATAATTATGTAGCCTATGTTACTCAGGCATAATGTAGCATCCTAATGGTGAAAGAATTTTTGAAATTTGGCCAGTAGTTTCGGAGCCTATTCGTTACATACAAAAATACAAACCTTTCCTCTTTATAATATTAGTATAGATTAGTATAGATGAAGCCGACAAATTCACAAATGTTACTTACTTCATTTTTTCTCAACAACAAACCTTTTTCCCTTCCTTAGGCAATAAAAAAGACTCCTTCAGAATGTTAAACATGTTTTAAAATGAATAAAGTGACCGGACCTAAGAAGTCCATTTACCTTTACAGGGCTCTCAATGTTGATTCTATAGACTTGTCACAAGTTCTCTCGAACATTCGGTGTAATCGCAGGAATTAAACTGTGCAGTTAAATAATTCTTTCACACTGTACTGGAAGTTCTTCCACGCTGAACTGGGAGTGAAAGAAAAACTTGGAACATATCAGCCGCCAACTCTTCCCAAGCATACTATGCTGAGTTAGAGCCATTTTCTGTCACTGCAGCACACATCTATTATTGTTATAACTTCGAAATTCATAATTGCCCTGTAAAGTGTAGTGTGTGTGTTGAAGAAACAAAAATAAATTATGTCTATGTTTAGAACCACTGCTGCTCTGCCCACCCCGATAGGGATTATAAGCGTGAGCATGTGTATATATGTATGTATGTAGTTAAATTGCGCTTACTTGCTATATTGAAGGTTCTTTTGTAGGTTTTATGGATATGCTGCTTTAAATTAGTTTGCAAAACTTTAGGAGGTGACACACCCTATGAATCTTAACCTACCCTTATGAAATTTTACAGAAACTAGTATATTGTTAATCGAGGGTGGAAAGAATCAATTCCCGAGGTATTTAAATTATAGTCCGAGTAGGAATTGATTCTTTTACCCGTGTTAAACACTCTACTTTTCATTTCGAATATGAGGAAAATAAAACTAGTTGTTTATCTAAACTATTTATTGATAATACATAAATAATAATATTAGTAGGTAGTACCTATTTTTTGAATTCCGTCACAGATACATAACAGATTAGTATCCCGCCAATTTATGTCGACTTTTTAAATTTTAAATATGGAACTCACCGCGTAGTTGTTGCGGCTTATTCCGCTCAAAGAAGTTTACGTTAAGTTACACTGGCTGTTTAGAAACTCACATGGCCGTAGCATTTTTTTGAATTAGTTTTGTTTTTACATAAAACTCTTCACAGCTGACAGCAGTTCTATTTTTAAAGTTCATTCCGGCCCTTAGGTGGAAAGTAATTTGTATGAGTTTTTCCCTCCCTATGGAGGGAAGCAGCATTTTCCACCCAATAATCAGATCAAAATAACACTACTTTCCGAGTATGAGAAATGAAAAAATTATTTCCCGCTCAAGTGTTGTGCCAAGGCCAAACATTTTTTTTTCATATTTCGACTTTCTTCAAGAACACAAAAATTCGTCTTTTCAGATTAAAATGTATATACGGATTTTTGCTTAATTAACACTTGCGAAGGTGAAGGAAAAACATTGCAATCAGACCCGTACGTCTAAGAAAATACGTTTTCGAAAGGCGAGCGTTCTACCAACCCGCATTGGGCCAGCAGCGTGGTGGACTATGCCCTAAATTGGCCCATGCCCCTCGATGGTAAAGTATAATGGCTGATTTAAAAAAAGTTTAAAAATAAAAATTAGTTAACAAAATACTATAATTAGTGTTCGCCTATTTCTCTCTCAAAAAGAAAGTGGTTTTAAGAAAGACGTAATTTGTGTTTACTGCGTTTTTTGATGAAAATTTCGCAGTTTTATATTTTTGAGGGACGTTTAAAGACCGTAATTACTTAAACCGAAGCCTTTTAGTTATGAAAACACTTCGAGTGTTCAAAGAGTAATTAAATATTTAGGGACTCAGTTACTTTCTTAAATTGGGTTCAAAACATTTTTTTAAAGGCTTAGATGTACCCAATATTAGTTAAATTGGATAAAAGGAAAAAAATAACAAGTAAAAAAAATCTATTATGACTTTCTAATAAAAAACGGTATTTATTATTTGATTCGTAAAAAAATGTTATTATATTGAGTAATTAGTGAGCAAAAATGAAGGATTTGAACAACTTTCCTCGTGGAACAAAGGTCGAAACATGATTTAAAAAAAAATTACTTTCAGCATAACTTGAGGAATCAGCTGATTACCTTAGTATGAGAAGTCGAAAAATCTTTGTGAGAATTTCCATGGGTTTCTTAGAGAAAGTTATCAGTTTCACGGGTAGAGTCGTAACCTAAGTGTCAGAGTTTTTAAACCGCCAAATGGGCTCTGATTGGTTTTTAGGGTTCCGTAGTAATCTACGAACCCTTATAGTTTCGCCATGTCCGTCTGTACGTCTGTCCGACTGTCCGCCTGTCCGTCTGTCCGTCTGTCCGTCTGTCCGTCTGTCCGCGGGATTCCTAAGAAACCCTTGGTACTAAAGAGCTGAAATTTGGCATGGTCATACATATAAACTACGCCGTCAGAACTGTAGAGTAAAATCTTAGAAAAACTAATTTTTTTGGGTGTCTCCCATAAACGAGAAAGGGCGATGAATTTTTTTTTCTCGCCTATATCATCAGATGGGATATCATAGGACAGCTTTTTAAAAGACACAAGGGGTTTACTAAGAACGTTTTTCGATTCAGCACTCCGTTTGCGAAAAATTATTTTTTAAAGTGAAAATTTTTGTCAAACACAAGTGTCCCCCCCCCCTCTACCAGCTAAATGGTTGTTTCTAAAAATGTAAAAAAAATCACAGTGGTAGTATATACAACGAAATTAAAAGGAAAACTATCACACATAAGATGGCTCTTCAAGTTTGCGAGTAATAGTCGACCAAGTGCCAAACTTAATTGGGATTCATAAGAATATTTTACTAATATTAGATCCTTGGTACTACAAAGCTGAAATTTGGCATGGTCATGGTCATACATATTGATCGCGCCAACAGATTGAAAAAATAAAATGGTATTAAAAAATTTTTTTCGGATGTTTCCCATACACGTGAAAGGGCAATGTTTTTTTTTATCGCCGATATCATCGAGTGAGATGTCATAGGATAGCTATTTAAAAGATAGAAGGGGTTTACTAAGAACGTTTTTCGATTCAGCACTACGTTTGCGAAAAATTAATTTTTAAAGTGAAAATTTTTGTTAAAAACAAGTGTTCCCCTCTACCAGCAAAACGATTGTTTTTAAAAATGTGGAAAAATTCACGATGATAGAATATACAAAGAAATTAAAAGGAAAACTATCACACATAAGTTGGCCTTTCAAGCTTGCGAGTAGTAGTCGACCAAGTGCCAAACGTTGTTAGGATCAATAAGAATATTTACTAATATTAGATCCTTGGTACTACAGAGCTAAAATTTGGCATGGTCATACAATATTGATTGCGCTGACAGATCTAAAAAATAAAATTGTGGAAAAAAATTGTTTTTCGGTGTTTCCCATACACGGGAAAGAGCGATGGATTTTTTTTTCTCGCCGATATCATCGGATAGATTATCTAGGATAGCTTTTTAAAAAATAGAAGTGGTTCAGCAATTCAACAATTCAGCAATCCGTTTGGGAAACATTAATTTTTACAATGAAAAAAATGTGGAATAATTTACGAGGGTAGCATTTTCGACGAAGTGTACCCTAATCCAAAATGGCTGCCATACAAGGTTCCACGCTAAAAGTGAGGCGAGCCGAAAGCCAAGCTGATATTGATATTGACATTTCAGGCGTCGTTTAATAAGTTTTTGGGGCTGCTAATTACGAAAATGACATCAAAATTGTACACCATCATCACGCGACCTGCTTTAGCAGCTGCTCGATATTATTATATTATTCCTAACAATAATATTATCGCAAAAAAATAAATACAAAAAAACACTTTAAAAAAAAATTCGTGCTCGCTTCGCTCGCGCATTAAATACTTACTTCCATTCTGATATATTTAGGCCAAAACTACAGTTATTTCTGAAATTACCAACTTTTTAATATATTTTTTTTGATATGCTCGTAGAATTAAGAATCCAGCTGCATATTTGAACCATGTTGCTACGTAACCCTACAAAGCGCGTGGCCCGACACGCTCTTGGCCGGTTTTTTTGATTAAACAATCGCAAAATCCGAAGCACAAAAACGTTCAAGATAAACTTCCACTATGATCACCCATCAGGTGCCTGCTTCTGTGTACGCCGCTTTACCCCACTGATTGGTTGAGATCAGCGAGCGCCGCTGGGCTATGAGCACGCTCGTATTGCTTCTGATAACTATGTTGACTCGCTAGCAATTGTTGCAACAACAGCTTTCTACGTGTCTAATATACGTATGTATACCTATGTAAAGTTAGTTCTTCACTAACAAACTTGCACCATTTGTGTAACAAACTGAACAAGTTTGCACAACGATTAACCCCTCTAAACAGGGTCGGTATTTAGTGTCAGAAGAGCACCTGAAAAATTATTTGTGGCTGTGGCAATTTTGCTGCCTATTTTTTCAGTTTGTTAATCTTTTGAACACGGCATCATTGAACACGTCTGTAAGACTTTGACTGACTTTTTTTTTATCAGCCCATATACGTCCCCACCGAGGGACACGGGCCTCCCTTCGAAACACGAAGGGGATTTAGGCCATAGTCCACCACGCTGGCCCAACGTGGGTTGGTGGACCGCTCGTCTTTCGAAAAAAATACTGACAGACTACCGATAATTGTCACTATTTATTATTTTCAAAGCGCAAGAGAGAAATCTACTGACATCCGATTGTCTAAACTGTCGTGCATTTTACAGAACAGATACTCAAGTTTGCTGTTAGTCGATCAAGTATACAGCAGACAGATTCTCTTTACCGCTAAAAATGCGCGTCTGCTTGCTGTTTTTCATAAGAAGTCATGTTATTGATTGCAGGCGTATCCGTCCTCCAATCTGGGAACGCATTTGGATGGTATCTTTACCGGCCAGGCTTCATTATTAGGTGTTAGAGATAAGGACGCATTTATGGGACAGTTTGTCTACGAACATCCCTTGGGCCACATCTATTATTAGGTTCTTTATTGAATTAATAATTTTCAGAAAAATGGATAGATAAATCCCGTACATTTTATTGCACATAGTCACAAAAAAGTTTCACTTTACTTAAGCATAAAGTGCGCGAAGGCGGCCTATAAATATTTTATTGATTGTATTGCGCCCCTTAAAACTTACACTCCTAGCAGCCCACTAACTAGCCCCTAAATACGACCCTGTCTCTGACTCGTGAAGTTGAACGATGTGGTCTTCGATAATGAAGCTAGGACTACTTTGATTAATGGGCTTATTGCGATAACTGACAAATCAGACTTTTTAAACATTTTTTTTCAGAGTTTGGAAAGTTTAATGACTTTATTACGCGACTACGGCTAGAAAAAGGTGGTTTATGATATTGACCGGTATGCATGTATGTAAGTGTGTATGTATGTTGTTTTTTTAATAGGTGATAGATATTCAATAGTTAGTTTATGACAATATCAGACAAAAAATATTTTCTTATTCACACCTTTTCAGTAGTTAGGTTTTAATTCTTGAATTTATATTTTTGCGTGAGCTGTTGTGGCCAATTGCGCTAATTAATACCGTATTTCACCTTCTTTCTCCAACTAAAAGTCAGAACATCCTTATAACTAATTTTACGAAACGGGTTAATAAAAAAAATCGTTAGTAGTTTAGGTGCCTCACAAACTATCACGTTTTTAATTCACGTTCCCGTAGGAATTTGGGAAAATTATATGGCTTATACATATATTATTCTGCTGTCAAATCTAAGCTGCATTTCTAAAAAGTTTTACCAAAATCCGTCCAGCACAAACATCCATCCGTCCATCCTCACAAATTTTCGCATTTTTAATATAGAGTAGGATTGGTTGAATATTTTCATGTGATTCAGTCAAAAATCTATAATCTAGGTATAATTATATATAAAATTGGAGGTCCTATAACTCACTGACTCATAATGCCCAGCCCAAACCCTTGGACCTAGAAAGCTGTAATTTAGTCCAAAAGTTCCTTTTATAACAAAGGCATGGAGTAAAGAAGGATTTTACAAAAGTCCCATGGGAATGAAGTCCCTGGCATCCTCTAGTATTAGGTATAAGAGCAAAACACAAGTGTGATATGGTTTTGACTGTACGTGTTTGTTTTAACTTCCGGAGCGCCAGATAATCTTGATTTAATGCAAATAGCAAGCACGTGAGCATTATAATTATAACCGGCACGTCACATAAGCTGAGCTCCTAGAATAAGCAGTTCCTACAATTTTCTAATTTTAAAATTTGCATTTCATTTCTTATGTTAATGATAATGCGATCACGCACATAAAACAGTCATTTTGTTGCGTGTGTCTAATCTAAGTGCTATTTTCGCATTTTAATGTAAACGGCTAATCAGTCAAGTTTTGGTATACTTACCTATTTCGTTTTTTGCTTTACAAGGCATTCGAGACTTATTTTGTTTTTAAATTGAAAATCTAGATTAATAAAGTAAAGATTGAAAATCAATCTTTACTTTGCGATTTTCAACGATAAAATAGGCCTGAATCAGGCTGATGTGTAAAAGCTTGCATCTTTTTAACCGACTTCAAAAAAAAGGAGGAAGTTCTCAATTCGGGTGGTTTTTTTATGTTTGTTACCTGAAAACTCCGTCATTTGTAGACCGATTTCAAAATGTTTAGCATTCGGTTGATGTTGACGTCAAATTGCCATAAGGACGCATTCAAACGTCAGAAAAATGAATATTTCTCAAATCGATTCGATAGTCTATTCTATACTTTCATAAGGTGAAGTGTCAACGCGTATGAAGTGAGGTTTCATCATATCATATCAGCCTATTGCAGTCCACTGCTGAACATAGGCCTCCCCCAAGGTGCGCCACTTTGCACGATCCTCAAGTGAGGTTTGCCGACGGGAAAAGACATATTATCAAATAGGCATATCATGGGCTCTATAATTGGAGATCAATTAATGCCACTTGGTATGACCTTACAAATCCTTGCTTCTTCTATTACTTTTATGATTTTTATAGCTTAGTGGCTTTTCTTTAGTGCACCACTAAGTTGCTGAAACTTTTTCTTTTTAACAGTTTATTGTACACAGGAAAAATCACAAATATTAATACAGACAAATAGGAAAAATGAACACAAAAGGCACAGCTTATTTCTTTAAGAAATTTCTTCCAGCAGACTTGAGACAGTGAGAGGCGTAAAATAAATAAAGACAGACGTGCACAATTAACCATTGAAATCTAAATACTATTATAAACTACATAAAAATACAACTACACATACTTATAATATATGAGTAATTTATAGATATATATTTTATACATACATAAACAATACATATAATATTATGTTCATTATACTGAAGGGAAAGCAATAGATACATAATATCATCATAACTTGATACATAACTTGTTTCATGAAGACACAAAAGTGACCTTTAAAACAAAAAATGCAAAGAAATGACTCATTAAATGAGTAGTACGAATCAACATAAATCTTTTCTAGACGTAGTGTATAGTTAAACGTTTTTCACAAATTCTACGCTACCGTAGATCTGATAAGGCAATATTGGAGTCCGTGAATAACAAAATACAACCTTGAACTGTTTATACCGTTAGCCAGACTCGAATATACTTATAACACGCCAAGACCTGGGAAATGTTTCGGAACAACTATTGATGACAAATTCATCACCAAAGATATTGCTATTCATGGAATTGTTGTAGGTATGAAAATCTGTAGATACTGTTAATATGGGATTCCATGTTAATGATATCGATTTTACACATTTTTTTGTATTTTTATAGTAAAAATATGATAAAAACGCGACTTTTGCATGAAACAGTTCACGTAATTGATTTTTTAAAACTTATAAAATTCTTATTTATATTAGTTTGGTTTGGCACCGACTTCAGATCAGTAGGTACTACATAGAAAATTAAATAATTTTGAAGTCGGTATAATTTTTTTCTAAAAAGTTTATCTATTTTAGAATTTTTTGTGTAAATAATTTAAAGTTCGTAAAAAACATTGAGGGTTCCCTTTTTTATGGGAATTTCATCATCAGATCTTGATTTGGTGACAATAGGACCACCTCTGGAGTTTACTCTTTCGGACTTTAGAATAATTTTGAAAATTGGTCCACGAAAAGCGGAGAAACGGTGAACATACATGACAAAAAGATACATACAGTCGAACATAGGACCCCCTCTTTTTTTAAAGTCCGTTCAAAACTAATTTAACAAATTGCTAGCCACTCCAGCTCAGTAATGGTACAAATTAGCCCACCCTACATACGTTGTACGTGCTGTCATCACGGCATGAGAATTTTCCC